>JAMQGT020013664.1:0-41953 GCA_024447675.2 Pterophyllum scalare
CTGAGGACCCAAAGCAGAGGCGGAGGAATCGGTTTAGTGCACAGTTTTATTCACAGTGACTGGGGCAGGCGGGTTTGGGGAGTAGAGGGAAAGGGGGAACTCCGGGAATGAACGAGATGGTGAGGGCTCCGGGAGGGGGGTGGTGTGAGGAGCGGGCCGTTCGGTGGACGTCGGCAGGTGACGGAGCTGCGGGTTCCAGGTGGGCTTCCACTCGACTGGGGAGGAATCTGTACAAAAGACAACTCAGGTAAGTCACAGCGGAAACATAGGTGAAAACACGTTAGATGGTGGCCGAAACTAACTGGTTCTCAGTCAACGATCCAGCGACGGGTGGAAGCCTGCTGCCCGCTTAAGTAGAGCCGGACAACAAGATGATCAGACACAGGTGAGAGCAGCTGATCGAGGGAGGGGGAGGAGACACCAGCCAAAACCGCGCCCACCAACGCACAGCCACACACAAGGGGGAGGAACAGAGGTAGGAAACAAAAAAAGGCATCACTGCCAGGGACCATGACAGTACCCCCCCCTCAACGGGAGCCACCCGGCGACCCAAACTTCTCAGGGTGCCGCCGACGAAAAGCCCGAACCAAATCCTTGTCCAGGATGTCAGACTGGGACACCCAGGAGCGTTCTTCGGGTCCGTACCCAGCCCAATCCACCAAGAACTGGAAACCACGGCCGCGGCGGCGGGCATCCATGATGCGGGAGATGGTGTAAACCCGTTGGCCACCGACCAGCCGAGCGGGAGGCGGAGCACCTGGAGGCGGGCACAGGGGACTGGAGGAGACAGGTTTGATTTGGGAAACATGGAACGCATTGTGGATGCGCATGGTGCGCGGTAGCTTCAGGCGAACAGACACCGGGTTGATCACAGAGTCTATTTCAAACGGTCCAATAAAGGTGGGAGACAGTTTCTTGGACTCTGTTCGGAGTGGGACGTGTCTAGTGGAGAGCCATACCTTTTGGCCTGGTTGATAGTCGGGTGCTGGGGTCCGGTGGCGATCAGCCAGCCGCTTGTTCTGTTCCTTGGTCCTGAGGAGTGCAGCACGAGCGGCTCTCCAGACCCGTCGGCAGCGACGAAGGTGATGCTGGACGGAGGGGACAGACAGATCCTCCTCGATGGCCGGTAACAGAGGTGGCTGGAACCCCAAAGAGGCTTCGAAGGGGGACATGCCGGTGGCGCTGGAGACCATGGAGTTGTGGGCGTATTCCACCCAGGCTAGTTGGGAGCTCCATGTGGACTGGTTGGTGGACGCCACACAGCGGAGAGCCGCTTCCAGCTCCTGGTTGGCCCGTTCTGCTTGGCCATTCGTCTGGGGATGAAAACCAGAAGAGAGGCTCACCTGGGCGCCGAGGGCCGAGCAGAACTCCTTCCAAACCCGTGATGTGAACTGGGGCCCTCGATCAGAGACAATGTCCTCCGGGATCCCGTGTAAGCGAAACACGTTGTCGGTTAGGAGCCGCGCAGTCTCCAAAGCAGAGGGCAGTTTGGGAAGTGCAATGAAGTGAGCAGCCTTGGAGAACCGGTCTATGATCGTTAGGATGGTGGTGTTACCGCTGGATGGAGGGAGGCCTGTCACAAAATCCAAGGCTATGTGGGACCAGGGCCGTTTTGGGGTAGGAAGGGGCCGCAGAGAACCTGAGGGGGGTGAGTTGGAGGCCTTGTTCTGCACACAGGTAGCGCATGCTGTCACATATTCGCGAGCGTCCTTGACTAGGGCTGGCCACCAGAAGAACCGCCGCAGAAATGAGATGGTTCGCTGGATTCCAGGGTGACAGGTGAATCTGGCAGTGTGAGCCCATTGCAACACTTGAGCCCTGACCTGACTGGGGACGTAGAGGCGGTTGGGCGGTCCGGTGCCGGGGTCTGGGTCGGCCTGTTGGGCGGTTCGGATCAGTGACTCGATCTCCCAGGTGACTGAGCCCACAATACAGGAGGCGGGTAGGACGAAGTCAGGCGGAGTGGGATGCTCGGAGGAGGAGAATTGACGGGACAGGGCGTCAGGCTTGCCATTGCGGGAACCGGGCCTGTAAGAGATGGTAAAGTCAAAGCGAGCAAAGAACAAGGCCCACCTGGCTTGCCGGGCGTTCAGGCGCTTGGCGGACCGGAGGTAAGCCAGATTCTTATGGTCGGTCCAGACAAGAAAGGGGTGAGTAGCCCCCTCGAGCCAATGCCTCCACTCCTCCAGGGCCAGCTTGATGGCTAGCAGCTCTCGGTCCCCCACGTCATAGTTCCGTTCTGCAGGGGAGAGGCGGCGAGAGAAAAAGGCACAGGGCCGCGTCTTACCTCCTGCTTGCTGGGAGAGCACTGCCCCTACTCCTGTGTCAGACGCGTCGACCTCCACAATGAACGGTTCAGAGAGATCCGGCTGTATGAGCACAGGTGCCGAGGCGAAACGAACCTTTAGGAGTTTGAAAGCTGTGGCCGCTGGTGGGCTCCACTGGAAAGGAAGCTTGGGAGAGGTGAGAGAAGTCAGAGGCAGGGTTATTTTACTGAAGCCCTTGATGAAGCGTCGATAGAAGTTTGCAAACCCCAGAAACCTTTGCAGCTGTTTCCTATCAGCTGGTTCGGGCCAATCCAGAACTGCCTTGACCTTGGCTGGGTCTGCCCTTATCCGCCCTTTCTCTATGATAAAACCCAGGAACGGAATGGAGTCTACGTGGAACTCACATTTCTCGCCTTTTACGTACAGACGGTTCTCAAGGAGCCTCTGGAGGACCCGACGTACATGCCCGTGGTGTTCCTGCAACGATCTGGAAAAAATCAGAATATCATCGAGATAAACGAAAACAAAGTGGTTGATGAAGTCGCGGAGAACATCATTGACCAGAGCCTGAAACACCGCGGGGGCGTTTGTTAGGCCAAAGGGCATGACCAGGTATTCGAAATGGCCGAGGTGCGTATTGAAGGCCGTCTTCCATTCATCTCCCTCACGTATTCTCACCAGGTGGTAGGCGTTACGGAGGTCGAGCTTGGAAAAAACGGTCGCCCCCTGCAGGAGTTCAAAGGCAGAGGTTAGTAAGGGCAGAGGGTATTTATTCTTAACGGTGATCTTATTTAGCCCACGGAAGTCAATACACGGCCGGAGGGTTTTATCTTTCTTTCCAACAAAGAAAAACCCCGCGCCAAGGGGGGATGAGGAGGGTCTAATGAGGCCGGCTGTTCGAGCGTCCGTGATGTACTTTTCCATGGCATCCCGCTCCGGTTTAGACAGACTGTAGAGGCGACTGGAGGGCAGAGGGGCTCCTGGCAGCAAGTCGATAGCGCAGTCATACGGACGGTGTGGGGGCAGAGAGAGAGCCAAATCCTTACTGAACACTTTGGCCAGGTCATGGTACTCAGAAGGGATAGCAGTTAGATCAGGTGCCACAGGTTCAGAAGTAGAGGGAGAGGGCTCTACAGCTGGGATGGCTGACGTCAGACACTGCTGGTGGCACCAGGCACTCCAACCCGAGATGTTACGCTTGGCCCAATCAATGCAGGGATTATGTTGGTGCAGCCAAGGGTAGCCGAGGATTATGGGAGTTTGAGGGGACTCAAAAAGATAGAGCGTTAGACGTTCAGAATGGTTGCCAGAGAGAGTGAGTGAAACCAACTGCGTCTTGTGAGTGATAACAGACAACTCGTCGCCATTGAGGGCGGAGACCCGGAGGGGTTCGGGGAGTTTGAGTAGCGGCAATTTCAGTGCTAGGGCCAGGTCCCGGTCTATTAGGTTCTGTTCTGCTCCGGAGTCGATTAACGCCTGAACAGAGTGGCTCATGCGTGGGAGGTTAAGTCTGGCAGGGAGAAGCAATCTAGGTGGTGGGGAATAGTCATTGATCTTGCCCGCCAGGTGCCCCACCTTTACTGACGGGCCCGCCCTTTTGGCCGGACCGGGCAGGTGTCGATAAAGTGTCCCCTCTTTCCACAATATAAACACTCACCCTCCGCCAGCCTTCTTCTCCGCTCCGCCGCCGTCAGCCGGGCCCGCCCGAGTTGCATGGGTTGCTCCTCCGGGCCGCCAGGGGCGGCGTCGTCTCCGCTGTCCTCTTCCGCGGTGCCCCTGCTCCCACCCGGAAGTACACGGCGAAAAGCAGGACGGGGGCTGTAGTCCCGGGGACGACGGCGCTCTCTCATGCTGTCGTCCAGGCGAATACACACTGAAATCACTGCCTCCAGTGATTCGGGCAGGTCTCTCGTGGCCAACTCATATTTTAACTCATCACAGAGGCAGTTCAGAAACACTCCACGGAGGGCCTTCTCCTCCCATCCCGCCTCCTCGGCCAAGATGCGGAAGTCCACGGAGAAGTCAGCGACGCGCCGCCTCCCCTGTCTCGCACTCATCAGCCTGTGCGCCGCCGCATCCGGGCTCGTTCCTTTAGCGAACACTCCTTTGAACTTCGACAGAAACTCGGCATACGACAGGTTAGGATTGGCCTGCAACACAACCTGCCCCCAGCCCAGGGCTCTGCCCCTTAGCAAATTGACCATATAGCCTATCCTGGAGCTATCCGAGGCAAACGCCCTCGGCTGCTGCCTGAACACCAGCGAACACTGGGTAAGAAAACCGCCACACTTATCCAACTCACCGGAGAAGACTTCAGGCGTCGGTAAGGCTCTTTCGGTGGTGTCGGGGGGCGCAGGGAGGGCGGCGGCGCCGACCGCTGATGGAGACGCCGGAGGCGGCCGGGGAGAGGAAAGGGGAGGCGTAGAGGAAACGGCGGTTTCCAGCATACCTCTGAGATCTGCCAGTTGCTGTGTGGTGGCTCCCAACTGGCTGCTTATCAGACGGAGCATATGTTCGTGCCGCTGAAGAGTTTCCTCCTGGAACGCCAACGTCCGGTTAACGGGGTTGGCGTCTGCTGAGTCCATCCTTGTGGCTGGATCGTTCTGTCACGGGTGAGGTGCTGAGGACCCAAAGCAGAGGCGGAGGAATCGGTTTAGTGCACAGTTTTTATTCACAGTGACTGGGGCAGGCGGGTTTGGGGAGTAGAGGGAAAAGGGGGAACTCCGGGAATGAACGAGATGGTGAGGGCTCCGGGAGGGGGGTGGTGTGAGGAGCGGGCCGTTCGGTGGACGTCGGCAGGTGACGGAGCTGCGGGTTCCAGGTGGGCTTCCACTCGACTGGGGAGGAATCTGTACAAAAGACAACTCAGGTAAGTCACAGCGGAAACATAGGTGAAAACACGTTAGATGGTGGCCGAAACTAACTGGTTCTCAGTCAACGATCCAGCGACGGGTGGAAGCCTGCTGCCCGCTTAAGTAGAGCCGGACAACAAGATGATCAGACACAGGTGAGAGCAGCTGATCGAGGGAGGGGGAGGAGACACCAGCCAAAACCGCGCCCACCAACGCACAGCCACACACAAGGGGGAGGAACAGAGGTAGGAAACAAAAAAAGGCATCACTGCCAGGGACCATGACACCAGGCAGGTCCGAGATACTGTTGTGGAGAAGTTTAAAGCCAGATTTGGAGTATCAGACCACTGCAAATCTACCAAGACCCGGCCGTCCCTCTAAACTTTCATCTCAAACAAGGAGAAGACTGATCAGAGATGCAGCCAAGAGGCCCATGATCACTCTGGATGAACTGCAGAGATCTACAGCTGAGGTGGGAGAGTCTGTCCATAGGACAACAATCAGTCGTACACTGCACAAATCTGGCCTTTATGGAAGAGTGGCAAGAAGAAAGCCATTTCTCAAAGATATCCATAAAAAGTCTCATTTAAAGTTTGCCACAAGCCACCTGGGAGACACACCAAACATGTGTAAGAAGGTGCTCTGGTCAGATGGAACCAAAATCGAACTGTTTGGCCACAATGCAAAACGATATGTTTGGCATAAAAGCAACACAGCTCATCACCCTGAACACACCATCCCCACTGTCAAACATGGTGGTGGCAGCATCATGGTTTGGGCCTGCTTTTCGTCAGCAGGGCTGACGACTCTGACCATCTTCCCTGTGGAAGATGGTCAAAATTGATGGGAAGATGGATGGGGCCAAATACAGGACCATTCTGGAAGTAAAACCTGTTGGAGTCTGCAAGAGACCTGAGACTGGGACGGAGATTTATCTTCCAACAAGACAATGATCCAAAACATAAAGCCAAATCTACAATGGAATGGTTCACAAATAAACGTATCCAGGTGTTGGAATGGCCAAGTCAAAGTCCAGACCTGAATCCAATCGAGAATCTGTGGAAAGAGCTGAAGACTGCTGTTCACAAACGCTCTCCATCCAACCTCACTGAGCTCGAGCTGTTTTGCAAGGAAGAATGGGCAAGAATTTCAGTCTCTCGATGTGCAAAACTGATAGAGACATACCCCAAGAGACTTGCAGCTGTAATTGCAGCAAAAGGTGGCACTACAAAGTATTAACGCAAGGGGGCCGAATAATATTGCACGCCCCACTTTTCAGTTTTTTATGTGTTAAAAAAGTTTGACACATCCAATAAATTTCATTCCACTTCACTATTGTGTCCCACTTGTTGTTGATTCTTCACAAAAAATTCAAATTTTCTATCTTTATGTTTGAAGCCTGAAATGTGGCAAAAGGTTGAAAAGTTCAAGGGGGCCGAATACTTTCGCAAGGCACTGTATATATATACATATACATATATACATATGAGTGTGTGTGTGTACAGATATGGCATTTGCACAGACAGCAGGTTCTGTGTAAAGATGTCAGTGGTATTGACAAAACAGCAGTGACTGCCAGGCAATGACAATGGGTGGTAGGATACACCACAAGGAACAAGTGAACATTTCCGAATCCACAATGAACAGAGCAAATTTATTTTGCCTTGCTGTTATAGCATGGAAATCTTCATGACATTGCAGCCCGTATTATGATCTGTAGGACTGATTACAGTTATGGTGTATTTAGCTTTGGCAAATAAAATTATTTTAAAGCATTGCACATATACCTGTTAGAGGACCAGATATATCCCTATATCTTTCAAAGCTCTGGATCTTTTAAAGGGATAAGAGAAAGGATTTTCATTTGCAGGGTCACCAAAAATAACCTGAGAGTGTATATTGCTAAGAATGCTGTGCAGTAGCAGATGTTTTTTTTTTACATGCATGACATTTATTGTGCTGCACCTGAGTATGCAGTCCAAGTACACAGTCATAAGATACAGAGACTAAATTAAATCATGTGATTAAACAGCTTGGTGCATTTGTCTTTACTATCATATCCAGTGGTATCTACTGTCCATGAACACAAAAATATGTTTTTGCTGATCTTTTCATTGACATCAAGCAAAAGTAATTATTTTAATTTATTTAATTTTGGATTTTTGTTACTTTGACTGTATTTGACAGTTTGCAGCAGAGAAGCAGAAAATACACATGAGGAAGGGGGGATGTATAAGGAAGGCCTCCTGCCAGAACTGAACTGTGAATGTTGGATTACCGCTCGCATTGCTTGTGAAAAAAACAATCTGGGTCAGAGAACCTAAAATTGAAAAACCTTTCTGGCTACAGAATGACAAAGAAGTGGCATTTAGATAGCAGCATTTTAGTTAAGGTGTGATTTCTATAGTTATTTTTAGATGAAAACAAATATGTTGCAAAATATATAATTTCCAAGTCATTAGGAGGCACTCAGCTGGACTCAACAGATGATAAATCAAACTGACTCAAGCACATCTAAGATCTACTTTTTCCTGATAAATGCAAATGAAATAATACTTGACGTTTATTTCTATCATCCTTGTCTGCGGTTTTCTTCTGTGGAGATGATGCTAGAGAGAGATTACATCTTTTGCTATTTTTTCTCTCTCTCCCAAGAACAGAAGGCAAAAGTTTTGTCTCAGGGTGCTTTCCCTCTCATCAGAAATCATTAGACAGTATCAAATCCACATGTCAGAAGTTTGCATCCTCAGAAGCATTTCCCAGTGGCAACACGTCATCAACCTGGTGACACATCCAGTCCCCATACACCCCATTCATGGACCAGCAATCCATGAGGCACATTTTCAAACTATAAAACATGTCCTACAGATAAAACAGGAGAGAGCTTCTTTGTAAATAGAGGACAAAATCTCTTTCTCCAAAATCCTTTTTCTATCCTAGAATATTGCTTATGAATTTAAAAACATAGGCCAGGGAGTAAACTTCAAAAAGATGTTCAAATGTGATGCACTTCTTGTGAAGCTCACAGGGTGTTTCACACTGTCTCCAGTTCTATAAGAAAGTGCAATCTAATAATAATCATAATAAAAAAAGAGCTAGATACAGAGGCAGGAAGGTCATACTGCTGCAGGCAGCTGACACAAAGCACTCTGAAGTGGCTGCAAGAGGAGAGTATCAATGCATTTTTACATAAGGGACTGTCAGCATGTTTATGCTATACACGTGGTTATATCAGTTGTAATATTACATTTGAAAGTGTAAACTTTATATGTTTAGCTAAAATTGAGAAGCCTTGGGATGGTTTTTGATCCTTTAACTCACAGATTAAACAAATATCTAGGACTCCCCTTTTTCCTCCCCTCCGTCTTCCTATTAAAACAGAGATCAGTTCTTCCTCCCCACTGTTGCCAAGTACTTGATTGTCTTATTACTGGGGTTTCCATCTACTAATATAGGATTTTGATCTTACAAAATACAGTGCCTTGAGAAGATCGCTGATGTGAACTGGAAATATACAAATAACTGAATAATAACAGAACTGAATTGAATAAGTTAGGGCTCAGCTTTCCATTAGAAGTCAACAACACTGTGAAGTCAAATACTACTTTAACCTCATCAGTGTCAAGCTCTTGTGGAAAACCTGGACACAAGATGACAGATATATGATTAAAAAGGGTTTATCACAAACAGAAATTTAGAGCACAGTCTCTTCAAAGGGCAGGAGTGATTCAGCGATGGCAGCTGAATCCCTCACTCCAAGGTGAGTTTACACATTTACTGCAGATAACTAGATAATGTTAAGAGGAGTGAAAAACAAAAAACTGGTAGCAGATGTTTCCAAAGTTAAAGCAGAGAAGAACAGTTCAGTGAACCGGTCTGACAGCTCGTGGCACAGGCCAAGCAGTTCAGGAGGCTGACCCCAGGGTCAACAGAGGAGACAAAGCCGTTCAGGGATCAATCTGGTGGCCAACAGAGGAGAGGATGAACCTTGTCAGGTGAGGCTCCTCTAATGGTTTGGCTGGAGGCTAGCATAGTGACAGAACATCCCAGGAAGCCCATCGGTGACTAGGAAGATAGCTCTTCGGGGACTGCACAGGACACCAGTGACAGTGAAGACCCTCCGTTGGCCGGTGGTGGCAAAGGAGACCGTTTGGAGGCAGACGTTAGTGGAGATGATTGGGCATCTCAGGGGTTTTCGCCGGAAACCCATCACAATGACATGGATCTTCTGGTAACTTGGCAGGGGGCCTCTGAAGAGCGAGGAGGCAGTGCCCATCCGGAACCCCAGCAGTTGGTCTGAATTGGAGGCAAAGACGCACAGACTCAGCTGGCGAGGGACCCACAATGGCCTCTGACTGCACAGGAGGTGGCTCCTCTGGAGGTTGGGGCTACTTAGCAGGGCATGCAACCGGCTCCATGGACACCGGAGGCTGGGGCAGCCGTCGCTCTGGCTCGAGAAAACCAGGCTGCAGAGGTTGATTCTGATTCGGACTCATGCATTGATGGCAAGGGACCCACGGGCCCAGGATCAGATTCAGGCAGCCCGGGACCTACAAGCTCAGGTTCAAGTTCAGGCAACTCTGGACCATCTGCTCTGGATCCTCAGGACACTCAGGATTCTGAGTGTTGGAGTTATTGATTGGGTTTGCTCAGCAGAGCACGTAGTCTCTGTTGATGGCTGGGGCTGTACAGCAGGACCCACAGCTGACTCCTCTGAACACTGGGGTAGATGCTGAGGATTAGCTGCCATCATCCCAGGAACAGGGATGGGTACCGGGACAATACTGGGCCTTAGCCGTCCACACCCTGGAAACAGGAACAGGTGCAGGGTCAGGCTGGGTCCTGACCACTTGATTGACTTGGTTCTGCTGGGGAAGCATAATCAGGAGAGCTCCAGACATTGAGACCTTATGTCCTCTGTAGTGGTCACAAAAAAGTTAAATTGAATGATACCTTTTTCCTTGGTTCCCAGGAGGTTAATACCAAACTTAAAATTTACTTTTATGTGAGGTGATATATTGGGCTTATAAGTTACTCATTAATCACAGTGCTCATTATCATGTAAAATAATGAGTTATGAAGCTTAGGCGTAAGTTCAACAAGGAAGATCTGTAATCACTCATTTGCCTACTTTCCTAGGTGTTTGGTTGCTTGTCTATTTCTTACATCACTTCCATTTTCCCACACTGTCAAACTCAATGATGACATCATTGCCTCTAGCCCAATCATCTTTCTGCCCACGGCTCAGTGTACTTTAAACATCACTACTGTCATTCTCCCTTTCAGATTCATTCATGCAACCCACCTCCTCCCCATCTCCACCACCAAAGTCTCTCAGAGCTCCTTCCAAGCCTCCATCTCTGCCTTCACCACCACCAGCGTCTAGACTCTGGGGGGGTCCCGCCCTAATTCCTATTTCTGCTGGGATTCCGTTTTACTATGATAGGCCATTGGAGTGTAGCTAATAGAATTCCTTATCAATAAATCATATTCAGTTCTTCCTAATGATCTCTCCTTAATTATCATGTAGAAGTTGTGGGCTGAAACTCCATTCAGTAAACAGTAACTCTCTCTTTCTGAACAGTAACAGTGTCTCAGTAACAATGTAACTGTTTGCTGAGTACCAATATAAATTGACAGTCATTCCCAAAAGATTGTCTTATTCAATGGAGAAGACTATACTTCATTTTGCACTGCTTATTTTAACAAGCATTTGCTGGTTAAATTGCTCTCTCCAGTAAAGAACTCTGAAAACCACATAACACGCCTACTTTTCCCTCTACTTTCTTTTAAAATCCAGAGTACCGGCACTGACAGCAATGATAAACTCCCCCAAACTTCAGAAACACTGGGGTAAGTCGGAGGAAAATTAAACTTACCAACTTGTGAAGTATGGAAAGGGATTTAATAAATTAGCTGCTTAACACACAAATGATTCAGAAAAAAAGATCTAAAGCCAGAAAAACACTTAGTATTTAATTCATCATCCGCCTAAGTGGAAAAACATAATTAATGGCTGTGCTACAATCACTTACATTAAAATATCTATCACAAACAAGCACCCGCTCATATACACGCCATAATAATTAAAAGATCTGAAAATATAATCTGAAAGATTGGATACAATAAAATTGAAGTATTTTTCACAGAGGATTGTGGGTCTTTAACCTGAAGTTGTGATGCAGTCTATTCCAGTAGTGAAGTACATATTACTAGAAACCAGCAATCTGCAGTTAAGAATTTGTGTGAAGAAGTTTTAAAGCCAGTCTCTCATGACTATTAGCTCTGAAAATGTTTAATATCTCAAAAGCTATAAGGCCTTCCTCTCTGCTTTGAGAAACACAAGATATGCCTGCCAAACGTTTTATCCAGGAGTGGGTGAACCAGTAGCGCAGCCAAAAGGAGAATGAATGTTGGATTTGTGTGAGTCGAGTGACCAGAGACACAAGCCTTGATGAATATTAAAGATTCATCTGTTAATATACAACCCTGTTTCCAAAAAAATTACATTGACAAGCAAATACTTCACTCCAAGGAACAATCTTACATTTAGACGTCCAAATCAAGAGGTTTGTGGGGTGGAATAAGTCACTAATCACAGCCAGGAAACTATGTGCGTTATTAATTCAAAAACACTCATGGAAGGATAGCCTCTGAATTGGGGTAATAATTAGATGTGTGAAGATGTGTGTTTCCCTGTTCTTCTTTATACCAAGTACCGGGTTTCCTGGAGTGTTATTTCTGCAATGAACAAGTCTGATCTCATCATAAATTCCATAACACCTCCTCATGTGGAATTTGTCACTTTTCAAGGATACAAATGGGTCATTTCAACACAGGTCACGTGTTTCCAGGGGTGGAAACAAAAACATGCTGGTGAGCCATAAAAATTATAGGATCATTATTTGTCAGATGTGTGTGTGCGAAGTTCAGATTGTTGTGCTTCTCTGGCCTCAAGTGGCAAAAACCTGATTACTGTAGCTTTGCTTTTAGATATGCTCGTTTACAGTGGCCTTTGGGCTTGCATGTTAAATATGGAAATTCATAATTTCATGTGCCAGTAACACGTGCCAGTCTGATTATCAGTGTTGAGATTGTCAAATCTTCCTCATTTTGGTTGCTAAACCTAGCATCCTCCTTGTTCACACAAGCCCTCTGTATGTCTTCTTTCACTATATCTATGAACCTCATCTGAGGTCTTCCTCTTTTCCTCCCATCTGTCAGCTCCATATTCAACATCCTTTGTCCAGTATATCCACTATCCCTCCTCTGCACATGTCCAAACCATCTCAGCCTGCCTCTCTAACTTTGTTTCCAAACTGCTCAACCTGAGCTGTCTCTCTGATGCACTCATTTCTAATCTTGTCCTTTCTGGTCACTCCCAGTGAAAATCTTCAACTCTGCCACCAGCTCGGTCTCCTGTCATTTTGTCAGTGCCACAGTCTCCAAACCATATATCACAGCAGGCCTCACTACCATCTTATAAACCTCCCCTTTCACACTTGCTGCTATCCTTCTGTCACAAATCACCCCTGACACTCCACCCTGCCTGCACCCTCCTCTTCACTTCTCTTGTGCACTGTATTAATGTAATGTATTACATATTGCTCTTTACTTAAAAAATAATGCATTGCAACACATATTTAATTTTATAGAAAGCAATTTGTTATAATACTGGTTATGTTACTTTTGAGTTACCCCTAAACCAGTTGCGGCAGATGACTGCCCCTCCCTGAGCCTGGTTCTGCCAGAGGTTTCTTCCTGTTAAAGGGGAATTTTTCCTTCCGCCTGTTGCCAAGTGTTTGCTCATAGGGGGCCATTTTGACTGTTGGCTTTTCTCTGTAATTAGTGTATGGTCCTTACCTTACAATATAAAGTGCTTTGAGGCAACTTTTTGCTGTGATTTGCACAATATAAATAAAAATGAACTGAACTGAACTATATACTGTATGGGCAGCTCACTGCTTTCCCCTCCTGATTTGCCTAATAGTTTTTGCTTCAGCTACTCCATGAGCTTCATTCTGCTTGAGTATGCCTGTCAGGTTAACCAAGCCTGACCGGACTCCGTCATGAGGTCTGGAGATTACCACTATGATAGGCACCAACCACCTCGAGGCTGCAACTCCTGGCAGTCGCCTCAGTAAGGTATGAAATATGGTCCATTCAGACTCAATGTCCCCAACTTTCCTCGGAATGGTGTTGAAGTTCTGCTGGAGGTGGAAATTGAAGATTTTTGCAGACTGGGGCCTTTGCCAGAGGCTCCCATCGCACCCTCACTGTATGTTTGCACACATCAGGCTTGTCCAGCATCCTCCCCCATCCCCTGATCCCACTCACCACCAGGTGGTGATCAGTTGACAGCTCAGCTTCACTCTTCACCCCTGTTTCCAAGACATGTGGCCATAGATCTGATGAAATAATTATAAAATCAATCAAACTGACCTGCAACCTAGGGTGTCCTGGTGCCATGTGGATTTATGAGCACTTATATGCTGGAACATGGTGTTTGTTATGGACAATCTGTGGTTAGCACTGAAGTCCAATAACAGAACACCACTTAGGTTCAGATCAGAAAGGCTGTATCATTCGATCACGCTTAAGTGGTCAGGACCTGTTTCCTGGCCCAAAGGTGAACGTAAGCAACAGTCTCATCCACCAGGGAAAACCTCAACATACAGGCAGCAAATTGGAGGGGTACAAGTATAGCCACCCCTGCCTGCCGAAGGCAACTCCAGAATGGAACAGAGTCCAGGTCCTCTCCAGAAGACTGGTTCCAGAGCCCAAGTCATGTATTATGGTGAGCATGACTATATCTAGCCAGTATCGCTCAACCTGAAGCACTAACTCAGGCTCCTTCCCCACCACAGAGGTACCTGAAAACAAATACAGGACAAGGAAATTAAGGGACTGAGGTTTAAACACAGAATGAAACAGAGGGAAGATGATAACAACAATCTACAAATATTTTGACACTGGAAAACACAAAGAAATAAACGAATCCCTAAAAAACATAAATTAAACTGAAATCAGAGTCAATAAGGAAGCAAGGTCATAATAGAATACTTAGGAAATCAAAATAGCACTCCAGTCTCTAAATACTAGAACAGAAACTCATACTTTAATAAATTTCCTCAAAAGTTCAAAACACAAACCATTTTGCTAGAATAGAGATGATCCCAGAATGACTAAGGAAAAACACAAAGGGAACTAAAAACAAATATAAACTTCATTGATACTAAGCTGTAACTAGAACATAAATACAACAAATTAGAGAATAAAAAGAAAATAAACCCCTTCAACAATAATCAAGTAAAACTGAGAACAACCACAAGGAAACCAAACAGAAATAACAAACAAGAACACAAAATAAAAAACAAAAAAGGGGCAAACTAGGGACCATGAATCCTTGTTGTTTGCTCTTTCTTAGTTATTCCCCTCTTAGACAAACTTTTTACCTTTAAAGACAAAGTGCTGCCTTTAAAACCCAGCCCTCAACAGTACAATTTACAGTCAGCAGGAAAAACACAGAACAAACTCCATCCATTCTCTTCCACTTATCCTGTTCAGGGTCCCGGGGGTGCTGACATAGGGCAAGAGGCAGGGTACACCCTGTACAGGTCGCCAGCCTGTCGCAGGGCCAACACAGAGAGACAGACAACCATTCATACCAATGGGCAATGTAGAATCACCAATTAACCTAACCTCAGTAACTGCATGTTTTTGGACCATGGGAGGAAACTGGAGCATCCAGAGAAAACCCACACAGACACAGCGAGAACATGCAAACTCCACACAGGCCCAAGCCAAGGTGGAATTGAACCTAGGACCTTCTTGCTGTGAGGCAGCAGTGCTAACCATGCTGCATTGGAACAAACTCAATGTTTGAAAAAAAAATCTAATTCTGCTTGGAAATTTGCTCTAAATATGTTTGATTAAACCAACAACACACCACTTCAGTTTTTAAAAGGTGTTTGCAATCTGGTTAAATTTTTTTTGTCAGCAACTAACACAATGTCCACTGAGACAAGCTGTCAGCTTGCTGTTGAAAACCCTATTAATTTAGGCACACAGCTGTTTCATCTGCCCATCTGTTTCAGCAGGCACTCGACTACTGACAGTGCTGTGCTGTGTTGTTTGAATCTGATTCACTGTTCTCACTATGAATCTTGGGACTTTCTATTACATCTCGTCAGCCAAGTCGTGATTGCCTGAATGCATCCAGAGCTGGCAAATAAACTTCTGGGATCTTTGTGTGTCCTCTGTCATTGTGTCTTTGAAGTATACTTCAGGCATTAAGCACATCTAACAGGTCATGTGGCACACAAACGACTGAACACAGAGAGACAAGTTAAATTTCTTTTTCGTGACAGCATACAGTGTATGCCACAGTGTATGCCACAGGGGAATTTGTGGTGTGACATTTATATTTTACACACGGTGTTTGTTTCTTTTTTCTTTTCTACTTTGAGTCTTTACTGTGAACGTGATGTGTTCAAATGGGTGCGTCAGTTGTGATACTGCAGTGCAGTTTGTGGAATTGGCCTCTGTAATCAAATTCAGGCTGAACCAAAGTCACATTTGCATTTGCATTAAATGACAGGAACCTACCTGCCAGTCATCATCCAACAGTGCATTTCATACAGTTCAACATTACTTGCCACAATGTTGGGTTCTTTCCTTTTTGTAGTTTCCCTTATTGTCCTAGTCCTGAAGAGATAATGACCAGTGTTGGATTTTTATGGAGAACCGTAAAGATAACACATAAATCATAATTTGAATAAGGATCCCTTAATTAATAACGTTTTTTTTTTGCTTTTTTTAAGGAAGGGAAACAGGGAGAAAAGACTGAGGTATAACAAATTACACTGGACTGAAAGTCAGGGCTAATAGGTCTTATGGAGTGACTAATTATTATCAGTATGTATGGAGGAGGTCAGGAGAGAGGTACAACAGTGAGTGTCTACAGCCATCTGTAAATCACAGTGTCATGGTTTGGGGCTGCATTTCAGCCTGTGGTGTTTGAGATCTTGTCAAAATCGATGGAATCCTGCATGCAGAAATGTACCGTCAGATTTTGAGCCACAATGCAATATCATCTGGAAAGAGTCAGATTGGCAACAGCTTCATTTTGCAGCACCAAAATGATCCCAAACACACTGCAGTACAAGCAAAACTGGATAGAAAATCACACAATAGAACACTATGAGACATGGATTGGCCTTGCTTATCAGCAAAAAGCACACCTGCAAACACAGCAGTGAAGACCTGGTCTGATTTTTTTTTTTTGACAATCACACGCATAATCAATCCTGTCCCTAAAGCTGCAGGGTTGTATGAAGATGCTTCATTATGTTGCAGACAAAAGCTGACTAATGCACCTTTCATCCCAGAGTTTTTTCCTTTACTTTTTGTGAACTGAGAGATTTCCTCAGGCAGCTCATTGCACCTGTGTGATAAGGCACGTCACCAAATTCAGAGGCTATTTCCTCCAAGACTGCCAGTGACTTAAACCTTTGCCTCTTATAAAGTTGACTGTCTGTGTTAAGGTGCTTATGACGTGTTCTGTCTTCAGGCATAGACATATATACGTAGACGCGTTGTTGACTGGGTTGGCCCGCTGATTTGACGTAACTGTGTGTCCGCCATATTGGAGGAGGCAAAGCTGTGCTGTGAACTAATACAAGTGAATGGACTGAACTTCATAAAGTGCCTTTCTACAAAGTTATTTAAGTTAATGCATTCATTCACACATTCAAATATGCACTAATATACACTGGGAAACTGTTAGGCACAAAAAAATAATTTTGTTTTCAAAATCTTAGAATGGCCAAATACGATCAAAAACAATTCGTCAGTCTTTCCTGTGAAAGGTAATCCCATGTGATTCAGTTTTGACTGTAACATGGTTCAAAAACTCCACACAACACCAGAGTGCAGCATCTCTCTCATGTTATGTTGGCCGCTTTTGCCTCCTCCAATATGGCGGCGACGTTGAGTCAGTGCTCAGTGCGGCGTCTAGGTATATATATCTATGTCTTCAGGACATAAAACATCATAAGCTGGTGTGTGACGCAATGATGCACTGTCAGCTCACCTGTGCAGGTCTCCCTCTGCATCTTCTCCCGTATCTGTCCCACCAATCCTCTTTTCCCCGCACATCGCAGGCGAGGAAAAGAGACAGACGGTTTACCTCCGATATTAGCAATAATGTTCGTTGCCTTGCCTGTTTGGAAAAATCCCTGTTTTCCACTTTTCATTTGGCCATTTTTGGGGGTCAGGCTAGCTTAAATGTCACTGTAAAAAATGCTGACCGATCTTTTTATCCACTTTTTAGCAAAATATAAAGAACCTTTGCACAGTGCTGTATCTATTACTAGTAAATTACTACTCCGATGAGTTACTTTAATATTGGTTAATGTTGGGGAGGCTATAAATTTGTTAGTCAGGTTTAGATTTTCAAATTTACTTAACTTTGTGATTGACAGCCTTGAGATAATGTGACCTTCATCTATTTTTTAACATTAGAGAGGGGCTGACAAGCTCCAATCAATGAATATGAATGAATCTTTGTATTGTGTAAGCGGGTGCCCAGATAACAACAGATGGCAGACATACGTACCTCTTCAAAGCCGGATGAGTGGAGGGAACAGCATGAGCCTGACCAGGTTCTGCACAATGCTGATTCACTACTGCATTAGTCATTTCAGAAGATTCCGGGATTAGCAGAAAGACTTGAAATACACTTGGTCTTTCATAAAATAAATATGAAAAACTAAGTAGAACGCTCATTGTTGGGATGGAAAAGCTCTCCCTGTGTTTGTTAGCAGTCTGAAAAGGTGGCCTACCCTTCCCAAAGACAGGCATGTTGTTTCCTGGAGAAGGTCAGGGTAATTTACAAATGGCAAAATTGTGAAACTGAGATGTGTCCTGGTTCATTTCTGCAGTAAGAGATGCTATGAACTCATTGTCAGGTGCTTCTTCCAAAAGACATATTACAATATCTAAGAAATTGCTGCTCATTATACTGGGCTAACTGGTTCACCAAACATATTTAGGACTGAATAACTCCTTAGCTCTGCAACGTCAGCTATAACACTGGCTGTTGATGTCAGTGCTAAACTGATCAAAATGTTATGTGGTATTTTGCAGTTTATGAGCCAATCTTCAGTATAATATAATCCATGTCCATTTTTTCAAAGTAAATGAGTGCGCGCCTTCTTGCAAGCAAATATGATTTGTTTGCAGAGCTAACCAGGCTAATGTAGCTCAGTTAGCACAAGCTAATTATCAGACTCATCACTGGCATAAATGGTCATGTTCTTCCACTTACAGAGCTGGGTGAATACTCAGGGCCGGCTCTGAGCATAGGCAATATAGGCAGTCGACTAGGGCGCCACTTCTTCAGCAAGACCCGGTCTTTCACCCTGTGCTCTGTGGAAGAGGGGTTGTGCACCTCAGTATTTTGTTGTATTTTATATCGTATAGTATATTACTTTTTTTCAGAAGTGGCAAAAGTACAGACATTCTGTACTTGTGTTAAAAACGACTATGTTAAAAGTTAAAGTACTGATTCAACTTCTTTACTCAAGTAAGAGTAAAAAAGTGCCGGCTCTGAAATGTACTCAGAGTAAGAAAGTAAAAGTAGCTCTTTGGAGGACGTTTGTGTAACTGAACCTCATTATATATTACTGTAATAATATAAAATAATATTACATGAGAATACAAACGTTATTCCAATCTAAATTTAATTCTAATGAATGTACTCAGCTTGAATCTGTTATGTAGGACACAAACTGTGAAAGGGAATTTAAAAACAGCTCATCTCTGCTACTTCCTGTAACCTGTAACTCTGACCATGAACACAACCACTGTGCACCAGCAGAGCTTTACTGTAAATACAGTACTGCAAGCTGGCCTGTTTATCACGCACCAAACTGCAGAGTATTTTCATACAATCTGTGAATTACACAATGTTAGCTTACCTCAGTTTGTGTTGCAGTCCTTACCTTTAAATCTAACCTCTCTTCTTCCTCTCCTGTCCTCTTTCTTACATCTTTCTCTATCTCTGAGTGACCTCTCCCTGGAAATACATCAGCTGTTCTTTTAGCTAGCAGACACACTGTGTGACAAACTGTAGACACTTTTGTGTGTTTGCTGATATTTGTGGAGCATTTAGAACTGTTGCATTTAAAATTACCTGCCACACGTAACTTCCTTCATTTTTGCTCCTTTTTGGTAGCGCTAGCTAAGATGCTGGAAGTACCGCCAGTCCGGCCCACTGTAACCCTTGATTATAGCGCTATAAATGATGGATAAATTATATGGTTTTGCTCTTTAATCTCTTTGTATTCGAAAATGATGGAGGATACGTGAGTACGATTGTCTCTTATGTGTTATTGTTCCACCATTTAGACTCACACCGTTTGATGCTTGACGGCGCAGTGACCAGAAATGCAAACATCTCTCAAACAGTTAAACTTTAAGTAACAGCCTGTTTTGAAAATGTAAGGAGTAGAAAGTACAGATATTTGTGTAAAAATGTAGGGAGTAAAAGTAAAAAGTAGTCAGAAAAATAAATACTCAAGTAAAGTACAGATACTTGAAAAATCGACTTAAGTACAGTAATGAAGTATTTGTACGTAAGTCAGTCAAATAAAATAGCATTTTCTTACCTACTATATGAAGTAGAATGAGATACATGTACTGTATGTTTGAATACAGCTACAAGTTAGGCAACAAACAACAGCAAAACCACTCAGGCGCAACTTTTAATGTGTCCAGACACATTTTTGGTTATAATTCTGTCAAATATTTACAAATCAGAATCAGTTTTATTCGCCAAGTATGTTCTCACACACAAGGGATTTGTTTCCGGCTGTTGTTAGCTCTCTACAATTTACAAACAACACAATATACAGACAAGACAAATACAAATACAAATACAAATATGATATTCCTTCAGTTACACATGTTCATCTTGGCCTGTTCAGCTGGATTGTTTTTGTCACATGGAGTCTTTGAAAGTCTATTTTTACTCTGCCAATACATTGGTCAAACATTTAAGCACACGAACATACAAGAATATGAATAGCAGTCTCTTTCAACTCGCCTGGTGTACCAAAATGGCTAAAGCCGGCACTGCACACCATCAATAACAAGTTCCTCTTGTTTTTAACACACTTCCCTGGTAAAGACAAACTCAAGACGTTAGTCTCGCGTTGCACACTGGTGCCGCAGCAGCCATGATTCACTGCAAGGGAGCAGTGCATTTTCAGTGATTTGTTCATGTGAAAGTACTACACATGGAATGAGAGCCCTGAGTGTT
Organism: Pterophyllum scalare; assembly: GCA_024447675.2. Classification (NCBI taxonomy): domain Eukaryota; kingdom Metazoa; phylum Chordata; class Actinopteri; order Cichliformes; family Cichlidae; genus Pterophyllum; species Pterophyllum scalare. The sequence continues at coordinate 20,445 of JAMQGT020013664.1, forward strand.
AGTCAGCAGCTTCTGGGACCGTCTCAGATAATGTCACTCTGAGGGAAAGGTGCACGTTCACTGATTCATTTACTAGGACAGGTTACACATTGAAGGTGAGTCCTCTGAGTGAGTCAGTGGCTCAGACAGATATTTTTAAGAACTGATTCTAGTGACTGAAGACACTCAAAAGAACTGCTTTGCACATCACACGGTTCTAGCCAGAAATTTTTTTACAGGTGGGCGTACGACTGGGGGGGTATGCTCTCGGTACCAACCGAATATACCGAACAACCGCTTGCTAATGCTAATGGCCATGGTGCTAGCTAACTGTCACAACAGCGATCCGTTCACCCTGGTACAACGGCACCTCAGCAAGGTGCAGCACCGGGTGATCATCCGGTGGCTAGAACCCTGCATCACTAAAGTTAAAACCAAAAGTTGTTTTTTTCAAAAAGAAGTAACTCGATCCAAAGTTTCTGATTAATTGCATTGTTACCAGTAAGTCAGACCATGGAGAAAGAGAGTTGACAGAATAACAAGGTCCAATTTCTGAGAACCATGGTGATGATGATGGTAGTGGACAAATAGCAGAGAGGAAAGTCATTATCAGGAGCAGCATTTAGATTTTGCCTCATTTAAAGCAGTTTTGCCTTGTGCAGAAAACAGGGCTGTATGTGTGTATCTTACAGTCAAAAGTGTTTCTTTTTGACTGTGCATGTGTAATTTATTCTCCAGTTTGATGTCTTTTTTTGTTCCTCTTCTTTCCGATCTTGGTGTGTTCTCTTTGCCCATGCATTTCTGTCTGCACATTGTTCACATGTGTAGGCGTGTTAAGTCCCTGTATATTATTGATGGGAATCCAAGGTAGCAGGTCAATACAACCGCTGCCCACCAGTGTTCCCCTAAAGTCCTACACACAGCTTTGCCTTCCTATAGTTATCTATGGTAATCACAGAGATCACACCACAGCACATCCTTAATCATGCTGGGGGTGGTTCTGGGAAGCCAAGTATGTAGCCAGTAAACCACTGACCTCACTGGACTATCAAAACTCCTTTCATCTTGGAGGATAGTTTATAGCCTGCCTACACCCCCCCAAAAAAGTCTAATTTTGAACATACTACAGCATCATGTAGCTTTGAAGTTAACATAAATCCAGTTTGTTTATTGCCCTATATGATAGTAATGGTGATTTAAGTAATGCAACTGTGCCTGATTCTACTGGTGAAATGCAGTTAAGTATATTTATTTATGTAGTGCATTCAAGATTCTTTTCTGGGTCCATTTTCTTCTGTTTTATACACTACATATTCATATTTCAGAATCAAATGGCCAGGGATCTGAACACTGTGGTACTGAAAGGGGAAGCAGCAGAACAGTGGTGAGCGTTTAGTAAGAGGGCACGTAAAACATGTTAGGTTAATGCCACACATGATGGCCAGGACATCCTTGCGAGAGTTTCTTAATATCAAGAGTTTCACTTCCCTGTAAATACAGGTTTAATTATATCAGTACTCTTTATACCACCGCTTGGCTGTTTATATTTGTGCGCAGGGCTGCAGCCATAATGACAAGTGGAAGTGTGCTTCTCCGTGAGATGAACATCTGTGCTTATGTAGAGATCCTGTTAGTCTGTTGGTCATCCAAACCCCACTGAAGTTTTGAGCTAGATATCCAGACACTGACTCTTTCATCACAAGTATTTAAAATTTGATTCCCAAAGCAGACAGAAAAGGCAGCAGCAAAATAAGATGCTCAAATATTAAGTTGACTCATTATCTGCTGCACGTAGGCAATATAATCAGCTTGAATGTGCAGGCACCCTCACACAGAATATGTGCGCAATGAAGGTGATTGGTAACCAATAACAGCTTCAAGCTCCTGATGTATGCAAAACAGAGAGATAGAAGATAATGAAAGATTAATGAGTAAATCTCTGCCCATGAATATTTGAGGAGAGGAAGTCTGTTTAATACATGATCACCCTGTGAAAGGCTTCCTGTACATGCCACCGCCTCATTCGCTGATCTCAGAGAGGATGCTTATTAGATTTTCAGGCGGATGGCATTTTCATTGCCTTACTCTCCAATGAGCCTCTTTCATAAATCATTTTATATCAATTTTTATTTGGGTTTTATTCCTAGACTTGATATATAGTAGGGAATAAAAAAAAAAACTGGCCCTAGACTTCAGAAAAATAGATGATGAAGAATGATGTTTCTGACTTTTCTTGTCTTCCTTGATCAAATTTAAGTGATAGACAAATCTATAAATACATTTAAAAAATTCATTTATTATACATGATTTTCCCAATTAAAAAAAAGGGTCGAGTCTTAAATACAAAAACAGCTATTTCAGTAACCAATTTCCTGTGTACTGCTCATTCACAAAGCTGTCATTTGACCGTTTGCATTCTAAAATACTTTCACATTGTCGATCTCCTGTTGATGAGAGCTACACTTGACATAGCATAGCTTTGTAGCTCACAGATCTAACTGCTTTGGTGGCTGACACAGAGTGGGATCAATGGATTAGTTTCCATGAGATGGGTGTCTCTTGGGGGCCATAGCCGTGCCTGTACATCCTAAGAGTGGGATTACGGCGAGGCAGATGAGGAGCTCTCTGGTCGAACGGGTGCCTTCCTGCCCATCTCATGGCTCACGATGGTGACAAATGGAGATTGCTGCCAACAGAGTACTCACATCTCCAACTCAATCACACAGAGTCAACACTGGAAGTCATACTGTCAATCAGGCTTTCCCATTTATGCAAGCACGAGCAAATCGGCAAACAGCAGCATACACAGTCACAGCGTTATTTGCCTATTTTTACATCAGGGTTTCATGCATTCCTCCATTACCGCTGTCTTGTGTGTGGGTCTGTGTGCACCTGTGAAATAGTATGGTTTTACCCAGCTGTGCTGTATTTCTGTTATGATGTTATGACTGACAAAAAAAAATATCTCTGTGATGGAGAATCAGCCATATTCCTTAAGCTACAGTCTCTATCAAAATTAAGTGACAACCAGACTTGGAGAAATACGAGGTATGTGGGACACGTTTTCCATCACATCTGTTATCTTGTCAGAATGTTCAGATTATGTAATTATCCAAAAATGAACACAGACATTTTTCTTTTTACAAGGCAGTGTCTTAGATTTGTCTCTGCCAGTGCCTGAGAGCTTGAGAGGGGTGTTTCACCATGTAAGATATTTATAGTACAGAAGGGAGCTGTGTTCTTTTGTAGCCTGTACAAGGGAAACCCAAAGCCATGAAGATGATGTATGGCTTTAATGAACGTAAGTGCAATACCAGAAGGTAAATGGTGACAATAACATTAAGCAAAATGTAATCTTCTGCACACATGTATACACATGTATATGCATGTATTTATGTGCACAAAATACCCATGCACACAAATGTAAGCACCTATTCACAATCAGGTCTCACCACACCTATGTACTGGCCCCTCCACATGCTAATATAGTCTCATTTATGATTCCTGCATTCAGCTTGATCACAGCAACCGGGAAAGCATCGGTGACAGCGGATGTAAGCGGTGCAGAGTCTTTCCCCCTTCTTTGCATGTCTTTAAAGTGGTGGTCGGGACTTCCAATTCCCCTGTCTCCGTAGCAGAGTATGAATAATGCAACAGTGTGGGGTTGCCTGGCTGACAGAATGACTTGATAAAAACAGCTGGGTGAAAAAAGGACTGCAGCAGCTAAATATATGCACTGACAAAGTCCATGTAGCTTCTTCCATACACAGGTACTTACATGTATAGTCCTGATGCATTAGCATGTGAACTCTTGTGTTGACATGGTATTTTTCACATCTGTGCCAAGGTGCACACTTGAGATGATCTCCAGGAGGCAGTGCATCATTGGCACCATCCACAGTAGGTTTGGACAATGAGGCTATTTTACAAGGAAAAAGGGTGCAGGAAACCATAACAGCACATTTGATCTATTAGCAAATAGAAATTGACCCATTGTAGTCAGTATTTACAACAGCATCATGAACTAACAAGAGAAAAGAGGCTTTCATTTGCACATCTTACTATAATCACAGCTAAATATGTCATTTTAATGTATTTTAACCTATCATCTACTCTAAATATTCATAATGATGTGAATGTCTCTTGATGCAGGAATATGCAGCACATTGAACTCATTTAAGTGTTATTCTTTAAAGTTACCAACTTCATGGTTATTTAGTCATTCTGTTTTTAGCAACAGGGACTGAGAGACCAACACATTGACAGTACACCTAATAACACATGACCTGCAGCTGTGTCAGGGCAGACAGTGCAAAAGAAATTAATGCTATATGCATTATGCTTTCATAAAAATAAGTGGTTAAGCACTGCATTTCATGTACGGGATCAGATGAGATAATTCACTGTGTGAACAGTGCCCCTTTTCCTTTGAAGTCACATTTAGGGGCTCAGTTGTTGTTAGCAAGCGGAAACGCTGTAGTGCTATATTCCAGGTTGCATGTCATTATTATTTTGCAGATTGATCACCAAAAGGCAACGGTGAAAGTGTGGCAGGACACTAGGCCTCATTTTAAAGTAAAACAACTTAAGTGGTCATTAGTCACACATACACATTTGACCATGTTAGCATTTAACCCGTTTCTAACTAACAGTGTAAAATACTGTACCACAGGAAAGGTGTAACAATTCAGTGCACATATTAAACACATTAATTCAAACCTGGACGTGAAACACAGAAGATGTGGTCAAACTTGCAATGCAGCATTTTTTTACCTTCTGATTAGAAGTCTTTGAAGTTATAGAGTGAGTGAGTGTGTTATGGCACTTTATGCTCACTACAACACATTACATTGGATTTGGATGTTTGCATGCTTCACGCTTTGCTGCTAGCTCTCAGCAAACTAAGCTGCTAGTCTTTGATGCATTTGATTGAAGAACTATTTCACATATTAGCTTAACAAACCTGGTGAAAAATACAACTGGCAGGCAGTGGAAGAAATCCTCTAGATGGGCATTCCTACTGAGGTTTTGCAGATGTGGCCACTAACCATTTGTCCACCATTTTGAAGTGTGACAGTCATGATGACAATGTAACATTAAGTGAATAAAGCCACAGACACAGGACTAGAGATCGGTCTGGGACCATCTGACAATCATCGGTGATGATATTAATAAATTAATATTCCCCAACTGGCTCTGAGTGGTTGCTGTAGGTTGATGCCAGTTCCTGGGAAAATTATATTTAAAGCCCTCAGTTACACAGGCCTACAGACAGGCCAGTGACCCACTGGCAAACACCTGTCAGGGAAAAATGTGTGTTCCCCAACCAGTTGGCAGAGACCGCCTTGTGGTTGCTTTGGTGGCTAGCATATTGCTCTGGTCATAGTTTGAATGGAAGTGGCAGACTTGTCTACAAACACTGGCCTACTACAATACGAGCTATAGCGAAAGTGTGAAAAGTGTGACACAAACCAGGAATGGCAACAGTTTACTTTAAAAGTTGAAGTTGTTTTATGGAACACATTGGCTGCAGTACTGAGGCACAACTTTTACTTTGAAGCTGAACCTTATTCATTTCCAGTTTGCATCGCTTTTTTTTTTTAGGTGTACTACACCTCAGCTAATAGTGGGCAAGTATTTGTAAACATGAAAACCTACAGGCAACCATGGCAATTTGCCAGCAACCAAAGCAATCACTGCGAGGTTTTTGGTGCAGCACCGTCTTTGAATCTATTTTCACCCACTGAGAACCAGCAACCTCTAGGAACCACTGACAAACCAGTCGGGATATCCATGTTTCCCTGGCAATCCTGTTAAAAGGAATTTTTTTTTCCTTCCCACTGTTGATTGTTGGGGTTTTATCTGTATTACTGTAGGGTCTTTACCTTACAATACCTGGAGATGACTGTTTGCTGTGATTTGACAGTATTTAAATAAAATTGAATTGAATTACTCTGGACTTATTGGCTCTATCTACATTTGCACGGGTATTCTGGAAACTGTAACTTTTTCTATGCATTTTGGGCTTTTGTCCAAGCATAAATGATATTTTAGGGCACTAAAAACTAAAGATTTTTGGAAATTCCATTACTATGTTTCCATATGGACAAGGAAGACAAAAATTTTGCCTTGCAATTTCAATTGTGTGTGCGTTTCTCTCCTTTTTTCATGTCAGACTGTTTACTATGTTATTGTTTATAGGTTTCTGATTGGCCACCATTTCTTTAAGGTTAGAGTAAAATTGCCAGTTGTTGTTTTGGCATGTTTTTGACAGTGCTTGACATTGTTTTTTTCTATTCTCATATGGACAGAGATATTTTTCAAAGATATCACAGAGAATGAACTTGAGGGTGAAGTGAGCATTACTTGTTTAAGTAATTTAATCCATTGTTAATTGTGATGATGCTGATTTTATGATGGTGCTGACTGAATAGAACAGTATCACAGTCGTTGTTTAACTGTTAATTTGTTGACTGTCAAGCTACTGTTGGACTAAAAAGCTTGCAATATAGAAACACATGCTTGTGTGTGAGATTAAGTAGAGTTCTATTTCTGACTAAAGAAATCTGAACAGCTCCCAGATGTCTTACCTTTGAGTCAACTACTTATTAGTAAAGTGCTGTATTTGTTGTTATTCTTAAGCAGATGCACCTGGAGTTTTCTGCATCCTTGTCACATTCATGCATCTTAACTTTAAAAGTAAGCATCAGCTTGTTGCATCATTAATATTATGGTACAATAACTGGTAAAATAAAACTATCAGAATGCTTATTTTGAAAATTGCTTTTCAAATTCTCTTTTGGGCCAATGACTAGAGTCTGTTTTTTCCTTACCAAACAATCTGACTGTGTTGTGTATCCAATCAGAACTTCTAAGCTTCTCTGCAAAAAGGCACCTCTCACCCCAGAGAAACCTCAAACATTCTCACAAAGTGTTTGATATCATGTTAACAATCAGGCGGAGTGGAGAGCACATAAAAATCGGTCACCCTCTTGAATAACACAAGATATTTGTAATGCAAAGGCCAACCAAGTGTCACATTTTACTGAGCTACATTGACTGAAAGATTTTCAGCAGTCATTAAGCAAAATCTTGAAGATCTTGATGAAATGAGCAGCAAGGTGACCTATACTGCAGATTTATTCTGGTGCTATTATTTATTCAGAGCAGTGGCTGTTTATAAATAGCAGAGCATCACAACCTGGCACCCTATTGTCATAGCAGTAAAGTTGAAGCAACAAAAGTAGACTATATTACCATGGTGATTCTAGCTTCATAGCCAGAACTTTATTTGTTATTTGGATGACAATAAAGTACAATAAGGCTTGAAAATAACTTTTTAATTTCCAATTCTATTTATGACATTACAATTTGTTGTAGCACATTTGCCAATAAAGATGGCCATTTATCTATTAGAATAAATAGGATGTAATGTGGTTAGACTTGGAGTGGACACTTTGCATTTCCCACTCAGCTGAGATAGACGCTTCTTTGGGGAAATAATTAGCATGAAAATCAACCTCCAGATTACTCTGGTGCAGTTCTAGTCTCACAAGGCTCTCCATTAGAACTGATGCTAAATGTGTGCAGATTATATTCATTCATCTCTGTGAATTCAATCTCCACAGACCCAAAAACAGCCAATAAAAAGCTGCACTTTTTTTTTTAAACCTTTATTTTACCAGGTAAAAATGTTTGAGAACTAGTTCTCATTTACAAACACGACCTGGCCAAGAGGCCCCAATCAAAACAGGTCCACTACACATGAATACACATAAACATATAAATATACAAACATACCAAAAGCAATCAATCAAGCATGCATGTAAATGATGACACCTGGGTAAAAACAGGAATGAGAAGAAGAATAGATGAGTTAGCATAAAGGGAGAGTGGGGACATTAATGTATGTGTGTGATTGTACGCATGTATGAATATATATAGGAGAAAGTGTATGTGGGTATGTAAATGGGCTTGGTCATGTCACTTTTCAGTATGCTTTACATCTGCCAAAAGATTTAATAGGACCTAAAAGTCCAGACTGAAGTACCACTTCAAACTGGTTTATTATACCATGATGAAACTCAAGCAAGGTAAACAGGATATCTCGTGTTACAATGTAACCTAGCAGAAGTGTGCATGTATACATATTTGATTGGCTAATATAATGTGTTGTCAGATAACATCAGAATTAGGCATGCACTAATAAGACAAACATATATGGTATAGACCACACATGCCAATAAAGCCTATAAACATACCTCTCCTTGAGGGCTAATATGGAATGAACACCAGCACATTGATCAGGGGGGACCAGATTCATCTAGTGACTTATAGAAAATAATATTAATTTGGTATTTTAAGTTGATACTTTTTGAGTGGGAGTCCACTGGAGCCCTCAATTAACTAGAGTGAGATTTCACTTGAGGCATTTCTACATTGGTTTTATTGGTTGCTGCTGCTTTGGTTCATCACGTCATACATTTCACTCTAGCACACAAATGGAGTATTGAATTATTTAACATGGAATGGTGACACCTGGTCAATACCCACTCTATTGAGCCATAAACATATACACATGCAAGAATTAGTGTATCCCTAATTGCGCTGTAGTTGTTGTTGCTAGATGACCATGTGTGTGTGCATCCTCAGCTTTAGCACTGCAGATGAGCCATCATCACAACCTCATTAAAATAAATATGTAAGATGTGCTGTGGTGAGCTGGAGTGTGCTAAAAATAAATAAATAAAAATAAATAAAATAAATACATAAAAAGTTCAGGAACCCACGACATCAAAGGGGCTTGCACCATGGATTTAAACTTGCTTCTTGCACTGAAAGTCCTCTACCACAGCCTGTCACAAGTGTAATGCCAACACACAGTGGGTAATGAACTGTGATAAAGTACATATGTAAACCATCACCATGACTATTTGACCAGATTTCCACAAGACTGTTCCCAATCCTACCATTAATTAACGCTTCAATCTTAAATATGATAAATTTATCTCTATTAATTGACTATGTATCGCAGGCCCATAAGGTAGCGGTAATTAAACCATTACTTAAAAAGCCATCACTTGACCCAGATTTCTTAGCTAATTTCAGACCAATCTCCAGCCTTCCTTTATTTGAAGGATTCTTGAAAGAGTAGTTGTAAAACAGTTAATTGATCACCTCCAGAGGAATGGTTTATTTGAAGAGTTTCAGTCAGGATTCATAATTCATCACAGTATAGAAACAGCATTAGTGAAGGCTACAAATGATCTTCTTATGGCCTCTGATAGTGGACTCATCTCTGTGCTTGTCCCGCTAGACCTCAGTGCAACATTTAATACTGTTGACCATAATATTTTATTACAGAGATTAGAGCATGCTGTGAGTATTAAAGATATTGTGCTACAGTGGTTTGAATCATATCTATCTAAAAGACTCCAAATTGTTCATGTGAAAGGGGAGTCTTCTTCACACACTAAGATTAATTATAGAGCTCCACATGGTTCTGTGCTGAGACCAGTTCAATTTACATTATACATGTTAATAATACTGCCTAATACTTTGGCAGTATTATTAGAAAGCACAGCATATATTTTCATTGCTACGCTGATGACACACAATTTTATCTATCCTTGAAGCCAGATGACATGCACGAATTAATTAACTTGCAGGAATGTCTTAAAGACATAAAGACCTGGATCACCTGTAATTTCCTTCTTCTAAATTCGGACAAAAGTGAGGTTATTGTACTCAGTCCTAAAAATCTTAGAAACAAGGTGTCTAACCAGATATTTACTCTGGATGGACTTATCCTGGCCTCCAGTAACACTGTGAGGAATCTTTGAGTCATTTATGTCATTCAATGCATATATAAGCAAAAAACGTAGGACTGCTTTCCCACATTTGCAAAATATCTCTAAAATTAGAAACATCCTGTCTCCAAGTGGTGCTGAAAAACTAGCTCATGTATTTATTACTTCTAGGCTGGACTACTGTAATTCATTATTATCAAGATGTCCTCATAGCTCCATGAAAAAGTCTTCAGTTGAGCTAGAACACTCCTAGGATATTTAAAAGTAGAATGGGAGGCAGAGCCTTCATCTTTCAGACCACTCTTCTGTAGAACCGGCTTCAAGTTTGGATTCAGGAGACAGATAGCTTCTCTACTTTTAAAATTAGGCTTAAAATTTTCCTTTTTGATAAAGTTTCTAGTCAGGGATGGACCAGGGGACCCTGAACCCTCCCTTAGTTGCAACAGGCCTAGGCTGTTGTGGGCTTCCCATGATGCACTAAAAGTGAAGAGTCTTTCTTCTTCGTTCACCTCTTTTCACTTTCTATGTGTTTATACACCACTTGGCATTTAATCATTAGTTATTATTATTATCTGGCTCTCTTCCACAATGTCTTTTGTACTGTCTTGGTCTGCTATCTTATCTTTCCCCACACACCCAAAATTGTCACAGCAGATGGCTGCCCTTCCCTGAGCCTTGTTCTGCTGGAGGTTTGTTCTTGTTTAAAGGGAGTTTTCCTTCCCACTGTCGCCAAGTGTTTGCTCATAGAGGGTCATCATAGGGTCCCTGAGGCAACTGTTGTTGTGATTTGACCCTATATAAGTAAAGCCGAATTGGAATAAAGCAAAGCATATTAGCCTGTTTCTTGTCTAGCACTGACTAACAGGACTAGCACTGTTTGCTCCCATTTTCTTGGTTGCATAATCCTTTCTACTTCTTACCACAGCATATTGAATAAAGCTACATTCCCAGACTCACTCTTTTGTTACATATTAATTCAATATTTGTATATTCATATTTTATAAGATCGTAATCTTGGATGCAGTAAAAAGGCCCTCAAGTTAAATTTGTTCCAGCTGAGCTGACTTGTTTGCTGTGCAATGAACTCTGTGTGTGTGTGTGTGTGTGTGTGTGTGTGTGTGTATGTGTGTGTGTGTGCGTGTGTGTGTGTGTGTGTGTGTGTGTGTGTATGTGTGTGCGCGCACTATAAAAAAATGACAATCACAGATACAACTAGAGCATCAAACTGCTAATGTGCAGTATTCTGATGCTGAAACCTATCCGTGACAAATTACATGTTAACGCTCATCTGCAGGCATTCCCTGGGCTTTCTATTTCCACTACCATCTCTTACTATAAGGTGCACCATTTGTTTTATAGCAGCATCTCAATTATTCAGGAGTCAGCTGAATCCATATGTGAATGTGTTTATGTGTCCCTGCATTATGCTTGCATGTGTGTATACTCTTGAGAAGGTGAGCTTATGTGAGAGAAGATGTGCTATGTGTATTACAGATAGCGAGGGTACACTGAGGTTACTTTCCCATTCTTGGCTGGCTGGGTACTTTGAGTAAAAAATTCATTCGACTTTAGGACTTATTTTTTCCCCCGTCTATAAGAAACAGACTTGGACCTCATCTGGCTCCAGTGTTTTCTCACACTGGAGCCAGATGAGGTCCAAGTCACATAGTCAACACTATGTGCTGTGAAATCATGCCTCCTATTACAGCACTCTCCCTTTCACTGTGAACATGAATCTTTTGCAGGATTTCAAACAACTGGCAGAGAGCAGAGAACATAAAACAGCACACAGCTATGTGAGCCTGCAGCAGGTGAAAGTGAGGAATATCATACCAGAAGGATGCCAGCATGAATCCCTGAGCTAGTTAGCAAGGTATGTGAGAAAAACTGAAATAATACTTTTTTTCCCTGCTTCTTAACTGTCTTGAGCCATTGTTAAAGTGTGCAGTTGCTCCACTCTCTCAGAAAATAAAGTGCCTTATTGCACCTTTAGGGCTATAATGGTTTGTTGCTGGGGAAGTACCATCTGATACTGACATTATACCTCTGACAGAGGGTATTTGTGCCCCTCTGGAAAATATTTAACTTTAATGTACAAAAATGGACTATTTCAATCCTCGTGCAAAATTGGGTAAAGGGGTACCCATTAATTCATTATCTTTCTCACATTTCCACCTATAGCCAACGCTGAGTGGATTTATGCTTCTGCATTAAATCTATGTCGTAGGTATGTCATAACTACAAACACTTCTGAAACCCTATGTCTTAACTTACACTGTAACCACCCCAGAAATGTATCCACGCTGCACTGACAAAGCACTGTGCATGTAGAAGAGTAGTAGAAGTACAACCTGCAAAAAAAAAAAAATATATTCTATATGTTCAAGTTTTATGTTCTGGTGACCATTACAATTATATTAATGATTCTCTCCCTATTCTCCCTATTTAGATAGGGGCTTGGTTTTGTTAACCTGAAATAACTGCCTGTGGCTGCCAAGTGGCTTTCCTAAAAGGACAATCCTTAAGTGTTTATTTTTGGCACCAGTGTTCTGATCACAAGCAGTGGGTGTAGTGATCACAAGTTAGTGATGACCAAAAATGGGTTACAAGAAGGTAGAACACTGGATTTAAATTTGCCAGCTCAAATGCAATAGGTAGTAGGCCTCCTTTGGTCGTTGGTCGTTTATGGGCACTGCACCCTAAGAGTTTGTTGTGCTGCAACTAGAACAGCGTTGTCGGTGGCTAATAACACCAATGCGGGAGTGGCAGTCTCTACTGCAGATGTAGTTTGACATGAGCACTTTGGTTCAACTGTTGTTGTGTTAAATGTGCTATATAAATGAACTTGACTTGATTTGAGTTGACATGAGGGAGTGTCCATGTGCTCACTCCTTCTACCTGGCTCTCCTCTCTTCTGCCAGCTGTTTCTTGAGCAGGCAGGTTTGCTGCGGTATCCTCCCAGATTTCTGTGTCGATGTCCAGAGCTTTCATGTCACGCTTGCAGACATCTTTATATCTCGGTTTGGGGCAACCCTGGGGTCTTTTGCCTGATGCAAGCTCACCATACAAGATGTCCTTGGGAATCCGACCTTCCTCCATATGATGCACATGACCAAGCCAGCACAGTCTGCATTGTCTAAGCAGCGTGTACATGGTGGGGAGGCCAGCACAAGCAATAACCTGTGCGTTGGGCATTTTGTTGTTCCAGCTGATGCCAATAATGCGACGAAGACATCACACGTGGAAACTATTTACCTTCTGCTCTTGCTTGGCATAGGTTGTCCAGGATTCACCCCCATACAGAAGAATGCTGACTATGCAGGAGTTGTACACTGCCATCTTGGTTAGCGTAGTCAGCTTGGAGTTCTCCCAGACACGAGTGGTCAGTCATCCTAGAGTTGTTGCAGCCTTGCTGATGTGTTTGTTATTTTTGGCATCTAAGGACAGGTTGTCGCTGATGATAGAACCAAGGTAAGTGAACTGGTGTACCACTTCAAGTTCATAATTCTCGATGGTCACGACAGGTGGTGAGTCCACATCTTGTCCCAGCACATAGGTCTTCTTCAAGTTGATGGTTAGACCAAAGTCTTTACAGGCCTGGGAGAATCTATCCATCAGGAACTGTAGATCTTGTTCTGTGTGAGCAGTGACTGCTGCATCATCTGCAAAGAGCATGTCTGTAATGATGGTCTCACGTACCTTGGTTTTTGCTCGGAGTCTTGCGATGTTGTAGAGTCTGCAGTCTGATCTTATGTGCATGTGCACCCCTTTGGTCTCAGAAGAAGGGAGAAGAGGATGCTGAAGAGGGTTGGAGCAAGGACGCAGTCTTGTTTCACACCACTTTTGATGTCAGATGGTTCAGACATGCTACCCTCGTACTGGATGGTTGCCTTCATACCGTCATGAAAAGATCTAATCAAGCTGTGAAGCTTCGGGGGGCATCCAATCTTCAAGATGATGTGGAAGAGCCCATCTCAGCTAGCCAGATTGAAGGCCTTGGTCAAATCTATGAATGCAATATAGAGGGGCATCTGCTGTTCCCTGCACTTTGCCTGTAGTTGGCAAAGGGAGAAGATCATGTCCACTGTAGAACGTTCAGCTCGAAAGCCACATTGGGACTCAGGGTAGACGTGCTCTGCTAGCTGTTGGAGGCTCACAACACAGCTCTTGAAAACAGTTTGCCCACGACGCTCAAGAGAAAGATGCATCTATAGTTACTGCAGTCACTCCTGGGCCCTTTGTTCTTGTACAAGGTGACAATCTTGGCAGCTCTCATGTCTTGTGGAACACCACCTTCACTCCAACACTGGAAAAGGGTGTTATATGGACGCTTCAGAAGGGTTGTCTTGCAGTGCCTAATTAGATCTGGAGGTATGCCATCATTCCCAGGGGCCTTGCTGCAGGCTAAGCTGTCGATAGCCTTGCTGAGTTCTTCCAGTGTTGGTTCAGTGTCTAACTCTTCCATGATGGGCAGAGGATTGATGACGTCCAGTGCTGAGGTGGTAACAACATTCTCTCTGGAGTAGAGCTCTGAATAGTGATCCACCCATCTCTCCATCTGCTTGGCTTTGTCTGTGATCACTTTTCTGCTGCTGGTTTTTAGGGGTGCTGTTTTGTTCTGCATTGGTCCGAGAGCCTTCTTTATTCCCCCGTACATGCCCCTGATGTTACCTGTTGCTGCTGCATTCTGAATGTCGTGGCTAAGCTCTTGTCAGTACTCATTGGCGCATCTTCTTGCAGTCTGCTGTACTTTGCTCCTGGCTGATCTAAGTGCTTGCAGGGTCTTCTCACTTGGTGAGCATTTGTAATCAGCAAGGGCAGCACGCTTTGCTTCAATGGCAGGGCTCAACTCCACAGACTTAGCATCAAACCAGTCACAGTTCTTGGAGGTCTTTCTCCCAAAGGTAGCAAGAGCTGATTTCTGAATTGCTTTGTGCAGATGGGTCCGTGACTTGAAAGCGATGTTGAATGGGTAGTCTACAGACAGAGCATCCTCAAAAGACTTTGTAAATTCTTCAAGCTTCTCTGAATGTTGCAACTTGGTTGTATCAATATGTGCTTCCCTTCTTGTTTGGAGCAGTAAAATTTCTTGGGTTGCAGCTTGACCTTGCAGCATACCAGTGAGTGGTTGGAAGCTGTCAAGCTGGTGCCAGTGATTGGACCAAAGGTGGAGCCATGACACTCTGTGAGGTGGCTTTGTCTGGAAATAGGAGTTGGTCACACAGAGGCCATGATAAGAGCAAAGCTCCAACAAGTGCTGTCCATTCTCGTTGATCTTGCCAACTCCAAAAGAGACCAAGCAAGAAGGCCTAGAGTCATGGTCTGCACCTACTCTGGCATTGAAGTTGCCAAGGAGGATGAGATGTTCGCTGGTGTGGATTTTCTTGATGGTGTCATTCAGGTTGGTTAGACCTTGTCTTTTGCTTCTAATGTGGAGGGCAGGGTTGGGGCATAGGCACTGATGAGTGTAACTGGTCCCTCAGAGGTATAGAGGCGGAGAGTAAGCAGGCATTCTGATCCCTGGCCAGCTGGTTCAACCATTTCCAGTAGTGTGTCCTTGACTGCAAACCCTACTCCGTGTTCTCTGTGGTCCTTCCTGCACTTTCCTTGCCAGAAGGTGGTGTAGTCCTTCTCCTTCAAAGATCCCGATTCAACTAAGCATGTTTCTTGCAGAGCAGTTGTGTCTACCTTCAGTCTCAGTAGTTCATTGTTGATGACCGCTGTCTTTCTTGCTTCACTGATGTTCTGTAGGTCATCAAGTCCAGTTGTCATGATGCGGACATACCAACATCCCAGTTTAAGAGCTGGTCTCTTCTTTGATCTATTCTTGCTTGGTGCATAAGTTGCGGTCTGCTTTTCAGATATCCTTATCCCCATACATCTGATGAGGAAGGCAGGCCGTGGCTGGACAGCACCTTACTGACGGGGGACTGCCCAACTTAAGGCGGGCAGTAGCTGTCCAATGAGGTGTGAAGACCTCTCCCACCATCGAAGCAACCCCTGGCGCCACACTCTATGCCAATTGCGCATTGTACCTTATAACTGGTAGACTGTTGCTTCTCGTGTTGTTTCAACACTGTGAAACAACGCTGGAGTGTCCTCTTCTGGGCGCAAGCCAGGGCAGGGTAATGTGGAGGACCAAGTAGCAGGTCCCCCCTCTCCACGACATTGGTTGATCCAGCAGAGTGGTAGAGCCAATACAGCTTGGGACCAGTGTCATCACAGGTGTTGACATGATTGCATACAACCACGAACTGCCTATGGGACTCCAACTCCAGATTTTTCCTTGAGGTTTACTCCTGAAGCCTTTCCTCAAAGGAGGTAATGCCGCAACGCAGCAGAGGTGTTTGACAGAGTTTTCTTCTCTGCATGATGCAGGTAGCACCAGGTTACATGGTTACCGGTGGCAGGCATAGCCTGACCTGACCTCAAATGCAATATGACTCCAAATAAATGCTAAAGTTGTTCTGTCTTTGCTGGATGGATATATGTGTAATATTCTCCTATATACTAATACTAATTAGAGTGCACTTTTTTGCTTGCTCACCTGCTTTGAAACAAAATAAATACATAAAACATTAAAAATTAAACTAAATTTGCAGTCCACACACAAATACCCCAACATTAAAAAAACAAACAAAACACACAAAATAGACACATAAGACACACAATAATACATTCAACTCACTTTCCTTTTCTTTTGTCTTTTGTCTTTGCTGAAAGCATTTCGGTTATGTTTAATAACACTTGCAAAGCAGAAGTGATTGTACATTATCATACTTTGCAGTAGTTATTGCTTCACATTTTAGTCAGTTTTGTAAATCACTGAACAGAAATGCTTTATGGCAATAGGGTTACCATCATTTTTAAAGCAAACCCAAAGCCACGGCAATCATATCGAGTTTGCAACTATTTTTCAACTGAATTTCAACACGTTACAAGAAAATGTACAATCACAATAATTTATATCCTGTAAATGTTCATCAGTTATTTTATTTTAAACTTTAAGACTTAAGGAAACTACTTGCACCACACAATTCAGAATTTCCATTTGCTCCAGTATAACCTCAGGTATGCTCTGCGTGCCAAAGGAATACACTGACACGTACTACATGCTTTAACTTTCAGGTACAGCACATGCAGTAGATCCCAGAGCCTTATTTATATAGCTCTACGACTGCTTTGTCAGTTATTTTGCCCTTGTGCTATTTATGGGCCAAATGCTCTATCTTCAAATCTGTGCGATGTGTCTATAAAGGGTTTAATGACTCATTGCCTCTTTTTGAGTGGTAGAATCATCTTACGGTGGGCCACAATAGGCAAGAAAAGAAATAGTTCAGGACAAAAGTGAGGTCTGTGTGTCAGGGTCTTGAATGGTCTGAAAGGTTGAAGAGCACAGAGAACTGTGAACTGAACTATTGGAGTCACTCAGCGGAGGATTATGTGTGGAAAGTATATTAAATGCTGAACTGTAGGTATTTCAATGAATCCCAATTTGTAGTCTTTAGCCTCATGAAACATTATGTTACATTTGTTGTCTGTTTATCCCTCCAAAAAAAAGGACATTAAGAGTATAGCGAGATTGCGGCTTTCATGTTTACAAATTGACTTCTGAGCTTTAGGAAGGGGTTGGCATCATTCTCACTGTAGTCTACTTGCTGTGATCCATGAAGTCATTATACAGCATGAGCAGAAATTCATGCACTTCCAGTCACAAAACATTTGGTATGATGACATTTTCTTGCATTTTCCCTCCCAAATTTTTTCTCTCATTTTCATTCAGGGGAAGAAAATTACTACATATGAGTTAGTTTGGATTACTTATCATGGCTTAATGGTGAGGGAATATTTTAAAATCTCATAATATAGAAAAACAAAAGAAAACAAAAACAAATACAGCACATGAAAGCAGCTATTTCAACGGAATAATAGCTCATCTGTGATTTTACTATTTATGAGTGTTCTTGTGCTTTACAGAGGACATTTCCCCTGCTCATTTACCTTTTTGTGACATGGAAAATAATCTGCAATATGCAGCATTTTGTATAAGTTTTAACTTTCTAGCAGCATAAAGAGCAAATGATTGGTTTAAATATATAAAACTGTTTGAGTAAGCAGCAAAAAAAAAAAAAATGCTAAACAGACAAAGAAAGTGGATAAACACCCACTTTTTAGAGGTAAAAAGAGCTGACAAAATAAACTCCACTCTCACTTGACCATGAAAGTTTTTACAGAGCATGTAGCAGTGATTTAGTGAGATTTAGATCTGTTGCAAGTGCAGTGCAATGACCACTTACCATCACTTGTGATGCTAAATTCAATTTAACATCTCCTGGATTTCCACTCTACTGTAAAGCTGTTCTCACTTCCCCAGCAATAATAACTCCTTGCTGTGTGCAGTTAACTCACACCCACCTACAGTATGTATTATTATTCTGTGATTTTACCACATACAGTATGAGGGACTTACTCAAAGGGTGTCAGAGAGAAAAAAATCAGGTATTTAATCTGCTTTTCATATATATAACCATGTTTGATTGTATTTGTATATTTGTTTATAAATATCATATAGTAATTTTTTTCAAAAATACAACTAATTTGAATTTTTCTTTCTTTATGTTTGGAGTAATATTTGTTTAATCAGAATAGCGTCATGCCGTCTGAGCAGTCAGATTTAGTTATCACACTATTAACCTAGATAACGGTACAGTCATATGTCAGTATGACAACATGAAAGTGGTCCAGGAAGAGAGTCAGAGGAAGTAATGACTTCCCTTTCCTGTTTCTCTTTCATCTATAAACACGTGCTGCAGGCTGCACTGCAAGGACAAAAACGGTCTGCTTCATGTCTCTGAGTGGGTGTATAGGATGCTGAGGGCTTATGAGTCATCCACAAGTGCATCTGAGAAGTCTGACCAGGTTTCTCCTCTCCCCATCCAGAGGCTCCATATGTGGACCTCATGAGCCAGTTGCTGGCCTCTCTCACGCTCCTTCAGCCCAAGCTGCTTGGGCACAATACTCCAGTTGTTATCCTTCCCCTGCCAGTTCAGCCAGCCAGTCATCTCCTCCTCTCACTTCTATGAGCTTCAACCCCCTCAGCTTGTTTTCCTGACTTCTTGCATGCCCGCCTGGAGCCAACGCATAGAAACTCAGTTATGGACAGACATCAGTTAGCTCCCTAGCAAACCCACGCAAACCGAGCCCACGTGGTGCAAACATTTGGAGGACAACATGCACCTGTCTAAGCCCGTGCCCTACAGAGCATGTGAATGACAGTGTGAAATGCAAAAATGAAAGATAAAGCACAGTGTCTGCTGCTATAAGCTGGTAATTGGGAATAAGAAGAGTTTTTTTCTTTCTTTTTTTTTAAGCTCTCCACATATCACATTATATTGTGAACACTCTGTAGCATTGCTTAGGTTGTGTACTCATTAAAACTAAAAATAAGCCTGGACCAACAACTTTAAAAACTACATCGCATTTGTATTTGACCGTTTATTAAAGAAAAGCATTGGCATGCTTTCCCATTAAATTAAGTTTTTAAAATGTGCCTTAAACAAATAATGAAGGCAGTATATTACTCAATTATAGCTTGCCACAAACATGAAGAAGTCATGTTAATATGTTACAGTAAGTATACTTGCAATGCAGAAAAGCCAAAGATGCATTTGAGATAATTAGAAAATTTTGTGTACCAATAACAAAAATGGGTAAACATTTTAAGCTACACATACATCTGATTGCTATTCTCTATTCAAGAAAGGTCTCCCTAAGCAGGAGAATAAAAAATGTTTATTATGTCCACACATGTTAACCCCTTAACTTGTTCAGTAAAAACATGCTATTAATTCAATAAGAGGAGTCTACTCAGAAGGTCTTTGCATTGTTCCTCTCTTACGTCTGGGTCCTCTCATCTGCTTTGACTTATCACTCATCCTGTATTTACATTTTATTACACTTTGCAATTCATTTCCAAGCTGCCATTCTTGAATTAGTTTTCAGAGATGCAAAAATTGATTGCTTTCTTAATTTGAATTAAGCAGCAGGATTTGATTCCTTCCCAGCCCAAAGTAGCTCAATTAAAGGTCCCGTTTTACCCTTGTGTGTTTGCTCGACCCATTGATTTTGAATGCATACTGATTGGCTGGAGCAAGGGTTCGCGCTGGCCAAGTCAGTAAGGCCAGGCTCCAAATCGATAAGAAAATTATATCAGAGGCTGTGTCTGATGATTTGTAAGCTTGATCTTGGCTTTGCTCGTATCCTATAAGTGCAAATTTAAATTTTATGTGTTCGTCACTCAGCGGGTTAACTCTTCATCAATTATGATCTTTTTTAGGGGAGAAGGAGGAGAATGGTGAGGCCTGTTTTAGATGTTTTAATAATTCATCAGTGACATGTTCCCAGGAAATGAGTCTTTTTTAATATATTCCTAATGGCCCACTAAAGGTTATGTCTATCAGATGGCTCTAACTGGAGACACGCTGGCATTTCTGCAATCAGCAGAAAGAGAGACTTTGGGGGTCTTTTCCTGAAATGAATTGCCATGTACTATTGATTATATAGAAAATGTTACTTCTGTCTTCTGTCACAACAATGACAATCAGAAGTCACTATGTTTACATGGATGATTGAATGAAAACTGTATCATGTGCAGTGATTTTTGGCCTTTGTTACATTTTGGCTGCGTTCTTCCTGTGTGTAAATGGGGCTTTTCAAGTGGCTTCTTCAAAATTGTGTTACAAAATAACACAATGCCTGCAGCTACTGCTCAAACAGATATATAATCCATCTTCAGGGTGCTTATACAAACATGCAACGAAGAGAGTAAAATGAGCAGGATGAGCAAAATACTTGCTCCCTCACTACAGCTAATGAATTGTATCACAAATGAGCTCATATACCATAATCCTAACAAAGACCCAGAACCTACATTTTAAGAACTTATACCAATTTGCAAAATGCAGATGCATTTTGAAAGAAACATAATGCAAACTACATAACATTTGTTTTACTTTATTGATTTGATCAAAGTGTTTTCATTGCCTAAATCTGACCACATGCAGTCGGATGCAGACTCTGGTCCTGTGTTGCCATCCATTCATTCTTTGCCTGATATTCAGATACAATTGTGAGCCCACAGATGTTGACCTCCTGACCAGAATGATAACATTATCATTACTTTGACTGTAAGATTTTAAAGGAATGCTAAATGTTCGAATTGAAAGAGGTGACTTACAAAACTCAGAGGAAACCAGTGCTACCAATGAACGTAATCCAGATATAACATTGCCTCCAAATGCTACTGGCAAAAACAAAGTAGTTATATTCAAGTATATTTTCTAGAAGACAGTAGCCATGCAAGCTTGGGCACATTTTTGTAAATATTTTGTAAACAAGTATTGATTCGCATTTTTCGCTTTTTCCCATTCAGTTGTAATTGTCAACAAACTCCCACATATTCATTTCTTGGCATTTAAGAGTGCCAAGAAAGGGAAGCCCCCATATATTTTTTTGCAGGTAATGAAGGTGCTTATTATTTCCCAGGACAAATATCTGTTAATACTGCCATTGCCGTCATAATCCAGATTGTGGTAACTAATGCGACAAAAATCCAAACTTCTCACTATTTCATTACTAAAGCTGAGTTTGTGTACTTGCAGCTCTATGTCTGCAGGTGGATGTCTTCCTTGAGCAATACGAGAACTGAACGAAGGCCACATA
>JAMQGT020013666.1:0-50212 GCA_024447675.2 Pterophyllum scalare
ATGCTGACAATTTTTTTCAGATATGGCAACATTTTATCAATTACTTTAACTTCCTAAAAAAACAATTACACCAGACTTAATATCATGTTTCTGTTCTTTTCTTTTTCTCTTTTTTGGGGGGGGGGGTAGGATCGGTTATAAGTTGTTGTTTGAAACTGATGGCTTGAATTGGGCTGACATATATATTTTTTAAAGATATTATTTATATTTGTTGAGCCTGATATGTTAAACTCTATGTTAAAATGCATAAATAAAGTTTTAAAAAAGAAGAAAACTTTTCATTGAGATGGCAGATGCCGGTTGCGTAATGTGTTCTTGGTTCAAGACCAGCTACAGACTGAGCACAGAATGCTTTCACGGTGGAAAAACTGCTGAATGGAAATGGGAAACAGAAAAGAGGCCTGCGAGGTAAGCTAGGACCCCCCCACCACTACCACCACGACCTATCAGAGCTGCAGAAAGGTGTGATGAAGAAAGGGCAAAGGAGTATAGTATACCAACAGCTTTGGCTAACCGCATGAAGAGAACCAGACAGAAGCCAGGAGGATAAACCACAAAACTGTTCAAGGTGTACTCTCAGTGGCAGTGATGCAACACACAACACCAACACCACTGCCCAATAACCTGCCTAAGCAGCAACATGGAAACTCCTGTCAGCTGTTGGAATGCTACAACTCATGTAACCCTTGTGAAAGGGGTTATGTGAAGAGTGTGGGAACTGCTATTGGAACTAGAGGGCAATGAAATTGTACAGCTACACTCTTCAAGAACAGCTGGTATGCTGAATGGACATGGATGGGTTTGATGCAACCCACCTTTGGGATGAATTAGATAGACATGCATTGCAATGGGAGCAAATTCACAAGTTACCCAGAAAGCAGAGATAGGAATTTTTCAGATTATTCAACTGCACCCAAGTGCAGGTAAATACATGAAATTCATTAAGTTGCAGAGGACTTAATTAGCACTGGATTAGAAGCCCAAATTTAGTTGCATGCAGTGCTGCCATGGTGATCAAAGAATGCAGCTAGCCAGTGTTCTGAGGGTGCCTGTTTCAGCAGTTTTTTATGGCGTACCTTGCAGGTGAGATAGCCGTCCCGATAGAGCCACACCTGCTCCTCTCCTCCTGTCTCCTCCACAGCCTGAACCCTCATCAACTTGATGTCATCCAGCGTTCCTGTCAGAGACATCATACATCCCGTCTCCCTGTTCCTCAGGCGGAAGTACATTGGTTTCTGTTTTTGGAGGGAAATGTGCAAAATTCTGTGGTTAGGTTTATATCACAATCAACTGTAACCTACTGTGTTTTTAGTATTTTAAACACTAAAATACCGTGACCCTAAAAAAGTATTTGGCACTTGATGCAAAAACAAATGAACTTAAACATTTTCTGCTCAAATAATTTTGCTGTCACTTGAGGACTGGTTCTGCTTCTCCTTATTTCCTATATCTCCTGGTTGATAGGTAGCTATTCTTATTAAACATGGCCAAAGTTTCAAATAAACAAACACACAGACTGCAAACTGCAGTTTCAGTGTTTTCCCCTTTGAGATATCTTAATATGGTCATGTCAGATACACAGGTATCAACATCTGAGGATGAAACATGAAGCCAACACACGAGTGCCAAAACCTGCAATTCCTCTAATGTCCACTTGAGGCTCCACCCTCTCCAATGAGTCACTTCTGGCTCAAACACAACTGGGCTGCTGCTGCTGCTGATAAAATGCTGTCAGGGTTTCAAGTGTCCAGAAGCCAATGAATGACATTCCAGTGGCTGTATCCATCTTTTATATACAGTCTATGGGGTTGGTTCACTTTTGGAGCCAGCCATCAGTAGAACTGCAGAGTTTAATTTTTTAAGCCCACCTTGAATGAAATGTATGACAGTACTAAAAGATGGAAAACCGTAAACAAGCTGTTTTACTCATTGAAAACGAGCAGATTCATATTTGCCTGCTTATTTAAAGAATCTCTTTCCAGGAACCGTCTAAGGAGAGTTCTAAGATCACTGCTGTGGATGCTTTAAAAGGTCTGAAAGCTGAAACATGGAGGACACCTTCACCACTGCTGGTAAGCAGCTCTGCAAGTTTGAAGATGATAGACTCAAAACTAAAACTTTAACTGATCTGTGGTGAAGCTACTATGTACTTGTGCCATCT
This sequence comes from Pterophyllum scalare, assembly GCA_024447675.2. Lineage (NCBI taxonomy): Eukaryota > Metazoa > Chordata > Actinopteri > Cichliformes > Cichlidae > Pterophyllum > Pterophyllum scalare. The sequence goes on from JAMQGT020013666.1 coordinate 2,162, forward strand.
AAGTGAGGTTTTTGGAAGCCATTGTATATTCTTTGATTGTGTTCTGTGGAAAAATTGTGCTAAACTGCACAGGTGACACTTCAGGTACTGTAGTTACTGAGTTTACTCCTTTTACCTGCAGTAATGGACGGAGGGATCCTATTCGCCGCCAGCCACTGCACTGAAACAAATCAGCCACTTCACTTGGTCGGAGAATCAGCTGCCGACCTCTGTAGTTATTGCCCTCATACACCACCCACCTGGAGAGCAGACAGGCAGATAGGGGTTACATGAGCTTCTTGTCTCCAGTTCACAAAAAAGGGGGTGAAATTAACATTCAGAGTATAAATGATGGTTGGCCTTTGACACATTTGATTGACTTAGTGGTTTGTTTGGTGGTCTTAATGAAACTAAAAGAATTTAGCAGCGTTTTAGGGAATTTCACAAGTTCCTGTCAGATTTTGAAAGCTGAAAGTTTGGTTAAAGTGCTGAGGTAAGCACTGTTTAACTAAAAGGACATTTTAAAGTTACTTTTAAAGTAAAAATAAAAACATGTAGAAGAATGTAAAGCTGGTTTGGGTGGATAGTTAAGCTATGATAAGTGCAGGCCTGTGCTGCTGTTATATAATGTAAATACAAACCCACACCCATCTTACTACACCATTTCAGTCACAGTGGGTAAATGTTGCAGTTGTTGGGTACTGCAAATGTTTCACAATAAAAGCATTAACTATAAAATTGATCCAAACCTACTTTAGTGAAACAAATGTCAGAATGAGAGCATCAAAAACCGTTTATCCATTTATTTCAATTTTATATTTTATTTTATACCCCAAGGTGCTTTATATTTTAAGGTAGAGACCCTACAATAATTACAGAGAAAACCCAACAGTCAAAATGACGATCTATGAGCAATTTGGTGACAGTGGGAAGGAAAAACTCCTTTTTGAAAGGAAGAAACCTCCAGCAAAACCAGTCTCAGGGAGGGGCTGTCATCTGCTGTGACTGGTTGGGGCTGAGGGGAGAGAGAGCGAGAGACAGGACAAAAGACATGCTGTGGAAGAGAGCCAGAGATTAATAAGAAATAATGATTAAATGCAGAGGGGGGTATAAACAGAGTAAAAAGAGGTGAATGAAAAACACTCATGGGAACCTCCCAGCAGCCTAGGCCTATAGCAGCATAACTAAGGGAGGGTTCAGGGTCACCTGATCCAGCCCTAACTATAAGCTTGATCATAAAGTAGTTTTAAGCCTAATCTTAATTATAGAGAGGGTGTCTAGTGGCTCAATTGCCCCATCTGGGAAGCCCCAGCCAACAGTTTGAGGGTCACAGGGTTACAAAATTGAGTTGAGTTTGTATTAAAAAAACAAAATGTCCAATTATAAGGATACAGAAGAGGAGTCAAGGCTGCCTCAGAAGAAAGATTCACCCTTTCAATTTATAGTACTTTGCGTTAAATCACATTACCAAATAACTGAATCTTCAGCTTTATTTATTTTTTTTAAATTTTGTGCGTGTAGCATGAGTGTAGGCAGCACGTTGGCGTGGTGGTTAGCACTGCTGCCTCATAGCTGGAATAACATCTAGAAGGCCTTGGTTTGATTCCACCTTGGCCTGGGCCTCTCGCTGTGTGGAATTTGCATGTTCTCCCCGTGTCTGGTTGGGTTTCCTCCCACAGTCCAAAGACATGCAGTTACTGGGGTTAGGGGTTAATTAGTCACTCAATTGTCCATAGGTGTGAATGTGAGTGTGAATGGTTGTCCGTCTCTTTGTGTTAACCCTGGGACAGGCTGTACCCTGCCTCTCGCCCTATGTCAGCTGGGATAGGCTCTAGCCCCCCCCTCGCGACCCTGAACAGGATAAGCGGAAGAGAATGGATGGATAGTGTGAGTGTAAATCAATAATTTGGCACTGATGGCAGATGGCAGCTTTTCCTCACATTTATAAACCGAGCACAATGCAAAAGTTAATACTGGTCACTTACATTCCTCCCTCCACCACCAGGGAGCGTATGCAGGTGTCCAGGCCAGCCTGCAGCAGGTTCACAGCTGCTTGCGTCAGCACCACCCGGCGTCCTCTGCAGCCCACCCTAGTGAACAGGAGGATGGAGGGCAGCGAGAAGTCCTGTAAGGCCAGAAGGGAGAAGGTTAAATTCCTGCAGAGCGCCACGGAGGCTGAAGAGTCTCAGAGAACAAACACTCACGTGTCCTGCAGTCTGAATGGACCGGATGTTCGAGTCTGAGGACAGGAAGCCCATGGCCTCTGTGTGTGGGTATTCTCCCTTCTCCAGGACGTACATGTTCTCTGTGAACTGGGCTCCCTCATAAGCCACCCAACTGACACGTTCCATGACAATCAAATGCAGTTTATTTAATTAGATCATGAAAATTTTCACCTTCATGCTATGAATATTTTTAAAGTTACAGGCCTTCAAAATGCATCAAATTTGGCACTTTTTAATTCTTTTTGCATTAGTTTTAATCCCTCATAACTTCATGAGATCAGGAAATATTTTCAGGGCTGAAAATCACATTTAAAACTGCCAAAAACTAAAACCACTCAAAGTGTCACAATCTAAAACAAGAATTTTCTTTCTAAATAAACAAGTTTGAGCATTAATATAATGAGAGATCAGTTTAAATAAACTGCACCAATTTAATGTATGATATAGAGGAACAGAAACAAACATTGCATCATTGCATAGAATAATTTAAACAGATCGCACAAATCTGCCAGTTCAAAATCAAAACAGTTTAACTTTTTACAGTCAAATACAGGAAGAGAGTTTCATGGGGTGGCTGACTGAAGCTTTTGGGCTTTTCTAGTGAGCTAAAATGTAAAATCACTAAAATAGACTTTTGTAAGCCGTTTAGCTGCACCTACCTTCCAGCCAGCACTTTACAAGACCTGGGTGTGAAGTCGTCATCCAGAGCTGGCACACTGTCCTCCAGAGAGACCAGCCGTCCCTGGAAGTCAGGTTCAGAGTACAGCTGGACCTGTAACACATCCAAACAGCCTCAGTGACCCAGCAGGACACACAAGCACAGAGTCCTCATTGTTTCTGCATTATGCATGCTTTTGTAAGCTGTGCATGAAGGGATGATACCTTGAATTTTGTGGTTTCCATGCTGTCCTGCAGGACAAACAGGAAAGGTTTTAGAAACACAGGCTTTATGATGCTGATTTCTTAACAGATCTTGATGATTTCTTACATGGAAGACGGGCTGTATAGATGCAATCCTGAAGCTCTGAGCTCCCCAGTCCTCTGGGTTTGCATACATGCCTTTCTCCAGGACATAGAGTTCTCCACTGAATCCAGGCTTCTCAAATGCTACCCACCTGCAAAAACAAACATCATCCTCAGAATCAACTCAGCCATAAAATGCAACCACAGCATCCATCTTTTTGTTTATGTAACGAGTTCAATGCATGCTGAAACCCTGTTACCCACTCCTTATTTGAATAAAGTGTAGGTTTATGCTACCTCTCAGGGATGTCTGCTGCAAATTGACACTTCTAGAAACTCCTAAAAAATAGCCATTGTTAATCTAAAATTATGATGGATTAAGTAACTGCAAGGGAGTTGCTTAATTCATCTTAAGCAACTGCCTTAAGATTAAGAATTTGCAGCCTAAAGCAAATTCTGCTGGACTGGACAGACCAGGGCCTAAAAAAACAAAATAAAAAAAATTCCAGAACATTAGCTGATGTTGTGTGGTCTCATGCCCAAAACCTTGTGTACTTGTGGAATTCTTTCAGACCATCTGTTATTTTTAGATGTATCAGTACCAGTCCCATTGCACTGGGGCTCTGCAAAGAATTCCTCCAGTGTGTCACAACTTTGACACTTGAACTTGATTTTTATGGTCAGGAAGCAGCTGAAGTTGGAGGGAGGCAAATATGATGAATGGTCCAGGCAATGAGCAAGGACTGTTGGGTGTGGCCAAAACCCCCCTGCATTTTTCCTGGACCAGAAGAGTCTGTATTGCCTTAAGAGAAGTCTAAGCACATTTCTGGTGTTTTTGGCTATTTGAGAAACAAAGCTCATAGCTCCGGACCCAGCTGTCAACTGATCACCACCTGGTAGTGAGTTGTATCAGGTGGCGGGGTAGGATGCTGGACAGATCTGGCGCATCTAAATGTATTGTGAGGGTGTGCTGGGAACGCCTAGCAGAAGCCCCAGTCCGTGAGATCTTCAACTCCCAACTCCGGCAGAACTTCGACAGCATTCCGAGGGAGGCTGAGGACACGGAGTCCAAATGGACCATGTTCCGCACCTCCATTGTTGAGGCTGCTGCTCAGAGCTGCGGCTGCAAGATGGTTGGTGCCTGTTGTGGTGGTAATCCACAAACCAGATGGTGGTCACCGGAGGTGAAGGGAGCCATCAAGCTGAAGGAGTCCTATGAGGCTTGGTTAGCCTGTGGGACTCCGGAGGCAGCTGCCAGGTACTGGCAGGCCAAGCGGAATGCAGCTCGGGTGGCAGCCAAAGCAAAAACTTGGGTGTAGTAGGAGTTCAGCGAGGCCTCAAAGCGATTCTGGCAAAACGTCAGGCGACTCAGGAGGGGAAAGCAATGCTCTACTCACACAGTTTATAGTGCAGGTGGGGTGCTGCTGACTTCAACTGAGGCTAAAGTCAGGCAGTGGAAGGAATACTTTGAGGACCTCCTTAATCCCACTGACATGCCTTCTGTAGTTGGAAGCAGAGTTTGGGGATGAGGGGGATGACTCACTGAGGTGGTTAAACAACTCCTTGGTGGCAATTCCTGAAGGCTCTGGATGTTGTAGGGCTGTGTTAGTTAACATGCCTCTGCAACATCGCGTGGAGATCTAGGGCAGTGCCCCTGGATTGGCAGACTGGGGTGGTGGTCCCAATCTTTAAGAAGGGAGACTGGAGGGTGTACTCCAAATATTGGGGATCACACTTCTCAGTCTCCCTGGTAAGGTCTATGCCAGTGTAACAGAGTTAATATTGTATTGGATTCTCTCAAAACAGAGTCGCCAATAACCAGAGTTTGTTCCTTGGCGGGTGTCGCCGAGTGGAGAAAAACGGTTAGAGACGTGAACAGGTTGGTGGTGTACCCGGGGCTTCTGTTTTGGACTACGCTTCCTCCTCACAGTCACCCAGCCAGCCTGCTTTCCCTGCTGCTTGGGATCTGCTGGGGGGAGCTAACGGCGGCCAAGCTACCATGGTCCACACCGACTACAGGGGCCTGGCTAGCTATAGGATTTTCCAGGGTGCGGAGCCGAGTCTCCAATTCAGAAAGCCTGGCCTCCAGAGCTACAAACAGACTACATTTATTACAAGTACCATTACTGCTAAAGGAGGCCGAGGAGTAACTAAACATGTGACACTCAGAGCAGGAAAGTGCAGGAGGGACAGGAGATGAAGCTATGCTGCTAGTGAGTCGGCTAAGAGCTAAGCTACTAGCTGCGCTAAGCTAGCGAATTTCTAAAACGAATAGAGTGAATAATGAGAATACTGGTGATTAAGCAAAGAGTGTGCTCTATATAAAGCAGGTGAAGATTACACTGAAATATGCAATTATCCAGATAAATCGAGGTATACAGATTAACCAGCTAAAAGACACCAAAACACCACTGTGTTCCGAAACAGGAACAGGAAGTGATACAATACCGCAGTGAGAGCCAACACCAAGTGACCATATGCAGTAGTGCACAAGTCTCAATAACACACAAACTAAACAATATGATACCAAACTAAGCTTTCTTTTCCCAGAAGAAGCCTGTAATACACTCTGATAGTAAGTACAGACTGTTTTTGTAAAGCTTTGCCCTCAGGAATCTTTATTTTTTTTATTTTTTTTAAATCACATGAATTGATCAGTTTCACAGACTCATTCATAAATCATCTTCTGGCACTGTAGATGAGCATGTTTGTGTGAGCGGTGATTAAAAAAAACACAAAAAAACATGTTAAAGTTAAAACAGTCACTGCTGTAAAGTGAGAAGCACATGCCCAAAACCTGAGAGAGAGGACATGAATTCCAGCTTTGTGTTGATTTCTTTCTTTTTTGTGTGGCTGACTTACACTCCGCTGTTGACGTCGACAGACTGGGTTTTGGTACCGTGGCCCGTGTCTTCCAGGTTGAGAACGGGTACCAGCAAGTCTGCACTGAGGCCCCGCTCGTTAAAGTTCAGCTCACTGAACAGTTTAACATGTGGGGACAGGAAGTCCTCAAGAAGAAGAACAGACAAAAAGTTAAAACATTTTTTTTTTAATTAAAAAAAAGAGAAAAGTCTGTTCATCAGAGATGGCAAAGAACGGTTACCGTTTCAGGTGATACGTACTGCAATTACAGGCCGAAGTGACTGCAGCCCATCCTCAGATCCCCCCAGTCACTGTGGTGAGGATACTCCCCCTCTTCCAGGATGTACTGCTGGCCTTCAAAGTCTGCCTCCTGATAGCCCACCCAACTTTAAGAGTGATATAAAGACATATTACAATACTGATGCCATTTTTTTCAGTATTTTTGTTGCAATGCAGTCTGTATTTAACAGACTGTAATGCATCATAAAAAGTGAGACCAGCTTCTGAGTGCTTCAAGACTCACAACAGGGGTGCCCAAACTTTTTGGTTCAGGGGCCACATTGGCATAAAAAAATTGTCGTACGAGCCAGCATGAATTTTACATGCTACTGATGGGGATTGCTTTTGTGCATTTCCTTTATTTTGTTTTGTTTTACTATGCTGTCTTCTGCAAGGTAGATCTGATAACTGGAGAAATGAAGGTTTTAATAAAAATAAATTGAATGCAAATTAAGTATTTTATGAAATTTGACTCAAACTCAAACTTTTATTTACCAGAATCAGCAAATAACATATTTGCATTAATGCGAAGGGTGATCTCGACTGCAGTAAATGGGGCAAGTCTGGCTCAAAAATGGTGGTTTTAATGCGCAAGATGTCACGCAGGTGGGAGTCACTTAGTCTTGTCCTCACACAGTTCTTATTCAATTCAATTTTATTTATATAGCGCCAAATCACAACAAACAGTCACCTCAAGGCGCTTTGTATTGTGGGTAAAGACCCTACAATAACACAGAGAAAACCCAACAGTCAAAACGACCCCCTATGAGCAAGCACTTGGCGACGGTGGGAAGGAAAAACTCCCTTTTAACAGGAAGAAACCTCCAGCAGAACCAGGCTCAGGGAGGGGCAGTCATCTGCTGCGACCGGTTGGGGCTGAGGGGAGAGAGACAGGACAAAAGACATGCTGTGGAAGAGAGGCAGAGATTAATAATAATGATTAAATACAGAGTGAAGTATAAACAAGTAAAGAAGGTGAATGAGAAGAAACAGTGCATTATGGGACCCCCCCCATCAGCCTAGGCCTATAGCAGCATAGCTAAGGGGTGGTTCAGGGTCATCTGATCCAGCCCTAACTATAAGCTTGATCAAAAAGGAAAGTTTTAAGCCTAATCTTGAAAATAGAGAGGGTGTCTGTCTCCTGAATCCAAGCTGGGAGCTGGTTCCACAGAAGAGGGGCCTGAAAGCTGAAGGCTCTGCCTCCCATTCTACTTTTAAGTATCCTAGGAACCACAAGTAAGCCAGCAGTCTGAGAGCCAAGTGCCCTATTGGGGTGATATGGAACTATAAGGTCTTTGAGATAAGATGGGGCCTGATTATTCAAGACCTTGTATATGAGGAGAAGGATTTTAAATTCTACTCTAGATTTAACAGGGAGCCAATGAAGAGAAGCCAATATGGGAGAAATATGCTCTCTCTTTCTAGTCCCTGGATAGATAAAGCTGAGTATCATCTGCATAACAGTGAAAAAACTGGACCTAGCACAGAACCCTGTGGAACTCCATAATTAACCTTAGTGTGTGAAGATGACTCCCCATTTACATGAACAAATTGGAGTCTATTAGATAAATATGATTCAAACCACTGCAGTGCAGTACCTTTAATACCTATGGCATGCTCTAATCTCTGTAATAAAATGTTATGATCAACAGTATGAAAGCTGCACTGAGGTCCAACAGGACAAGCGCAGAGATGAGTCCACTGTCAGAGGCTGTAAGAAGATCTTTTGTAACCTTCACTAATGCTGTTTCTGTACTGTGATGAATTCTGAAACCTGACTGAAACATGTTGATGGTTTGGAGGAAGTAACTATTGAAGTTAACTCCAAAAGATCAACTGGAGCCAAAGAGTCTAAACAAATACCAGCAGTGCTGAAAGCAGCCGAACATGAAGATAAATCTTGGAGATGGTTTTGAATAATTTTTCCTCTGATGTCTAAAATTTTATTTGTAAAGAAATCCATGAAGTCATTACTAGTTAAAGTGAAAGGAATACTCGGCTCTACAGAGCTCTGACTCTTTGTCAGCCTGGCTACAGTGCTGAAAACAAACCTGGGGTTGTTCTTATTTTCTTCAATTAATGATGAATAGTAAGATGTCCTAGCTTTATGGAGGGCTCTTTTATAGAGCAACAAACTCTTTTTCCAGGCTAAATGAGCATCTTCTACTTTAGTGAGACGCCATTCCCTCTCCAGCTTACGGGTTATCTGCTTTAAGCTGCGCGTTTGTGAATTATACCACGGAGTCAGGCACTTCTGATTTGAGGCTTTCCTTTCAGAGGAGCCACAGTATCCAAAGTCGTACGCAGTGAGGATGTAAAACTATCGATGAGATAATCTACCTCACTGGGAGCAGAGTTTAGGTAGCTGCTCTGCACTGTGTTGGCACATGGCACTGAAGAGCATAATAATGAAGGAATTAGATCCTTAAACTTAGTTACAGCACTTTCAGAAAGACTCCTACTGTAATAAAACCTATTCCCCACTGCTGTGTAATCCATTAAAGTAAATGTAAATGTTACTAAGAAATGATCAGACAGGAGGGGGCTTTCAGGGAATACTGTTAGGTCTTCAGTTTCAATGCCATATGTCAGGACAAGATCCAGAGTATGATTAAAGTGGTGGGTGGGCTCCTTTACATTTTGAGAGAAGCCAATTGAATCTAATAATAGATTAAATGCAGTGTTGAGGCTGTCATTTTCAGCATCTACATGGATGTTAAAATCACCCACTATAATTATTTTATCTGAACTGAGCACTAAATCAGATAAAAAGTCTGAGAAATCAGACAGAAACTCTGAGTAAGGACCAGGTGGATGATAGATAATAACAAATAAAACAGGTTTTTGAATTTCCCAATTAGGGTGGGCAAGACCAAGAGTCAGGCTTTCAAAAGAATTAAAACTCTGGGTTTATTCATGTTCATAACTGACAATGTCTTCTCGCACAAGTATGTCAAGCCAAACAAGCTCAACATTTTCTTAGCAAATGTTCAAATCTACTTGGAACCTGTCTTTATCCAGCTGCTGGTAAAAGTTGACAAGAGGGAGTTGTTGGTGCTGGCTGTGACACTCCGTGTCACACTGCAACTCAATGAGCTCCAACTGCAGGTGGGCTGGAACGTCACTGGGATCCACGGAAATAGGAGAGGAAAAAAGCGTGATCTCTTTTCCAATAGTTGCAAAATCCCTGAAACACTGTTGAAACTCCTCAGCAAGAGATGAGATGTTTGCAGCATACCTCCTCATTCACGCACTGATAGTGTGCTGGAAAACGGGTCATTATTTCTTGCAGAGATTGGAAATGTGCGGTATTGGGCTGCGTTTGTGACAGGTGGCTTTGGAAAAATAGTAGCTTGATCTGAAAGGCTTTGATATGTGAATACAGTTAGCTCATCATTGCATTTTGCTTTCAGATGTTGGGTTATGTCAACTAAAAATCAAAAATCAGCCAGCCAAACAGGATCGGTAAATTCTGGCATTGGTTGTCCCTTTTTTTTTCTTCCAAGAATTGTCCAATTTCATCTTTAAGAGAGTAGAAATGCTGCAGTGCAGACCCCCGACTGAGCCATCTTACATCAGTGTGATACACAACATCTCCGGGTGGATGTCCAGTAGAAATTGTTGAAACTGGCGGTGGCATAGGGCTTTGGAGTGAATATAATTAATAGATTTTATCACCGGTTTCATAACATGATCATATTTCAGATGTTTGGCACATAGAACTTGTTGGTGAATAATACAGTGGAGTTTTATAGCTTTACCTTCTCCTTCGCTGACTTTGTTACACACTAGGGTTGATAATGCACTGTGTTTGCCAACCATGGCAGGTGCGCCATCCGTAATAATCCCCGTGATTTTATTCCACTGTAGTTTTATGTCATTTACGGTGGAACAAACAGAAGCAAATAAATCTATCCCTCGTTTGGTCCTTAAGGCGTTGCCTTGCCTTTGTGGCATTTTCATTCGACTCAATGGTTCTTGTGAAAAACCATTGCTGTGCCATTAAACCAGCTTCCAGTTGCTTCAATTTTTCACAGCGTTCGTTCTCAGTTAGCTTGTCTTAATTAGCATGTTTCATCTGGTAGTGCCTCTTTATATTGAACTCCTTGAACACAGCCACAGTCTCTTGGCAAATTAGGCAGACACAGTTGTTTCATAACTCAGTGAAAAAATATTCCGATTTCCACTTGTCCTTGAAACGGACGGCCCTCGCTGTCAACTTTCTTTTTCTTACTTCCAGTTGCCATTTTAGAAATGGGCAAAAAAAACATATCATGTGCAAAATGGGGTCGCAAGAGTTCAGCCACAAGTTTATTGCCATCCTGTAGTGAAATATAAAATTGCTTTTTTTTACGCGTGCATTTTATACTGTGGACAACAGTAAAGGGGGCCATATATTATTGATTTTATGACAGAGGCTTCGGGCCAGGTCAAATATGAACACGGCCGCCTTTGGCCTGGGGGCCAGACTTTGGGCATGTGTTCACAACAACAACAAACAACACTTGCAAAGCATGGGGTAAACCCTGCAGTACATACAACAGTCCAATGCAGCCATGCAGGACAATCGCATGAATGTGTCATTGATATTTTTGCTCCCTTTTCAAATCTTTACACAGAGAACCTGCAAAACCAACACTAACTGGCAAATGATGATCACCCCAGTAAATGCATAGTGAAATACTCACAGACCACCGAGGATCTTTAGAGACCCGACTGCAGACAGCGACTTCTTGTTCACAGCAGGTTTGTCTGATTCTTCGTCCTGCTCTTGTAAGTTGTAGATGTCCTGGTCAATCTCTATACACTCTCCATCAAAGTTGGGTTTCTCGAACAATAAGGCCTAGAATGAGGAAGGAGTTTTTACCTCTGTATGTATTTTTTAGTCCATTCCCGCCCAAAGGTAGACTCCCATTCATTACGCAGATTACAAATACAACATATCTTGGTATAAAATCTCACACTCAATCAATCAATACAGCCTAGAAGTTGAGGCTGTAGGCTAGGAGCTGTCAGAAGCTGATGGTGAAAAGTGTTTGTACATGCTCATTAGGTGAGGTCTTTCTTTGGCTTATTCCTACAAACTCTAGCTACCAAACCCATGAGAATTGGCACAATATTTTTATGGAATGTACTGGACTGACTGACTAAGTCTGGTTCTGTAAATTACATGAAGACATCATTTGAATTTAGTCAGGCATTGGTGTTTTCTTAGCAAATAACTTCTCTCCTGTTTACAGGAATTTAGCCATATTTTAATACTGATGTGAGATCTGTAACAAACAATTCATCCTTTTTCCTTCGAATTGTTCCTATTGTGAATTTGAGTCAAGCCATCAACATAATGAATCAGACAAACATGCTTAGACTAAGCTGCTAGTGAGATGTGCCCATACTTCCCTTTCTCATCACTTTTTTATGTCTGAGTGAGATTCTCTGAGGGGTATTTAGGAAACACAGAAGACAATTTGATGTGCAGCAGGTATTTACAGGTGAAACAGATGTAACGTAAAGCAGAACAAACCTTGATTTCATTGGGACACTCCACTCTTATTGCTCCCTTAAATAAAGAGACACACTTTATTAGACTGATGCAACTCACAAAATGACAGTTAAGTGCAAACATTCATACATCAGCCACAACATTAAGCCACCTGCCTAGTATTATGTTGGTCCCCTCACATTGAACTGCTGAGGCCTGCAGACCTCAAAACACGTCCTGTGGTAAGAGGCACCAAGACTTCAGCAGTGGATCTTTTCAGGGTTGTTTTCCAGCACATCCCACATGTGCTCGATTGCAGATCTTGAACCCTGTGTGCTTTGCCCCGTTCCTCAAACCTTTCCTGAAGAAGTCAATACCTTGGTCCTGATTACAGGTCATTTTTTGAAATCTCTCTTTATGGAGTCGATGTTCCCAAAAACAGTTTATTTTTCTGGATTTTCTCATTGAAGGTACCATGTACTGATAAATGATTTCAACACCTAAAATACCCCACCCTGAAAAACGCCACTGTAGATAAGCCTGGTAATAATGTTGTGGCTGATTGGTGTGAATCATACTGTGTGTTTCATGTACCATACCATTCTGAGGGGTCTGAGCGAGCCAACGAAGGGCTCAGGGAAGCCCCAGGCCTCTGGGCAGGGATACTCTCCCACCTCCAGCACCCCTATGAACCCTTCAAACCCTGGATTGGTGTACACCAGCCAGCTGAAGACAGACAACATGGGAGAGCAAGGAAAGGTGAGCAGTAACTGATTTCAACATTTAATGTTTACTTCCCAGAAAGAAAACCTCTCTTTTACATAATGCAAGGAATAATTAGAGCACTCTCACTACTCCCTCTACCCTTCAGTAATCTGCAGCAGTTAACTGACAACCACAAGTTGGCCTGCAGCCTGCATTCCTTCACACACAGAAAACAGATGATTTTACCATCAAACTTTATTTATCTTTATGTGCTCTTGAACTACCTCAGGGTGCCTTCTCCAGTTTAGAAATCAACTATTAGTAACTATTATCCCTAAAACACAGTATCTGATGCTTTTCTTTGGAATCTGAAGGTGTTGCTGTGATTTGTGGTGCAGGCTTCATTATTCATGTAATGTAAGCAAGCTACAGCATTTTTTTGGGAAATCTAAGACCTTATTTTTCTGGTATTTAATTTCAGACTTCTTAATGAATCTGTACCACAGTGACACATGACAGCAATGACACATTCCTATGATCCACCAACTGCAAGATTTCAGCTGAACTTACACTCCAGAATGGACCTTAATGGAGCCGGTAGTCTGTGGGATTCCAAAGGAGCTGACCTCAACAGTGTCATCACAGTAGGACGTCATCCTCCCCAACCCATTTACCTCTGAAAACAAGTCAATTTGGGGTACACTGTAGTCCTGTAAAATACACAAAAATAAAGCTGTATGAGAACTTTAAGTTTACATTTTTTAAAATTTACAATAAGCCTGGGTCTTCTTTTGGATAACTAAACTTTTTTAAAATCTGGTTAAATGAAACTGAACTCACCCTCACTGCCAATCGAATAGAGCCGATGACCATAGGTGCTTTCGGAATAAGGTCACCCATCTCATCAAGTGTTCCGTGAATTTCCTCCTCTGCCCACATGTTCACGATGCGATCTGTAGGACCTTCTTCAAGAGCAATGACACGACCCTGGAAGCCAGGTTTTTCATACAGGAGCCAGCTGAGGACAGACAGAATTACAGCTTGTCACAAAACAAGTATCAAAGGGAGGAAAATAGTCGCATCACCTGGATTACTTTAAATATGCAGCTGCACTACAATGCTAAAGATTTTTGGGGTAAAACTTTTTCATGAACCATTTCCAGGTCCAAACACTCATTCAAAATCAGTGTAGCATCACACCAAAGCATGGAGCCATGATAAACAGATGCTGCTAAAAATCTGCCTCAAGAGATTCATACCATCCTCTGATGACTGTCACTGATATGATGGGGGACAGCTTCATGGTGGTGGTATCTTCTACATCAGAGTAGAGCTCAAAGGCCTCTCCTCCAAACTGAGCGTGCTCATGTATGATGATCTAGATCGAGACAGAAAAATCACTGGACTGCATAATTAGAAAAAAAAAATTAAATATATGTTTATTTATATATATATATATATATATATATATATATATATATATGCTGGACTGTACCTTTCCGGGTCTTTTATGGAACCCTCTTACAGCAGGAATCTGCAAGAAGGTTTGAGAAATTTTTCAGTTATGAACTTAAAGCTGAACTTGGTAGCCTCTTCTGAACTAAACGACTGCCTGATGGCCCTGGCCATTGAGTTCAAATTGCATAACTATTTTTGTGAAGAGTGTCCCCCTTTCTCGGTATGAAGATCTTTGCCATTTTCATCCCAACATGGCTGCCATTTAAAAATAAAAGATGTAAAGAAGCCACAATTTTAGTAAACTTAGTATTTAATATCCAGAGTTCCTCAACAGGTCACATAAAACTACAATACAAAAGAGACACTATAGAGAAAACTGTACACTTAGACAATTACAACCACTCTATTAAACTTCCTGTTACTTTGGTATTTTAACCATGTGTGCAGTAAATGTTTGTACGTCTGCTTGTTCTACCTTAACATCAATAGCTTATAGTAATTTATTTTGTTCAGTTTCCTGTTTCCTGTCATGTCCCTGGCAGAGAAACAAACAGTCTGTTCATTTAAACACACTCATTTCTTTGCATGGGTCATCTTTATTGGCCTGTTGATGCAAATATCTCATTTCATCTGGCAGATGAGCTGTCAATGAGACAATCTTGGAAGAGATTTCTTGTGCAGAATTCCAGACCAAAAACATGTTCATCTGTCCTGTCCTTACTTGTAAATGATTCAAGGTTTGGTTGCAACAGCATCACATAACAAAAGAACAGGATATGAAAGTAGGGCACGTGTCACCATGGAAATAAACTAGGAAATTATCAGTGTTTTGCAGATGTGCTTAGCCGATTAAAACCCATTCAGGCCTTGAGAATCACTTCTACTGAAAGTTGAAGACAGGATTTAAAATCTTGTGCCTACCTTTGGCTTTGAAGTAGAAAATCCATTTGGAGGGGTCTGCTGAATGTAGTTGGTGGTTGGAGGCAGTTCTGCATTGGCCTTTAGGTTCAGGTCCACTTTAGTTAGACCTTCTAGTAGGTCCTTGTCCATAGCAGTACTCTCCATTGTGTTTTGGTTAGTTTGAACTGTCTGTGTTGTGGAGGTCTCAGTTTCTTTTTTGTTCTTCTTGAGTAATTTCTCTAAATGATCAGGCAACTTTATCTCAGAGAATGTGGGGCAGTATAGGAGGAGGAGGAGAGGAGGAGCTTAGGACTGACTCACTGACTGTTCCTGTACCACCTCCAGAGAGTAGACTTTGATCTGCACCTTTTACACCCACTTTATCAGCTGTGGCATCAGGCTTTGGCGAATCAACAACTTCCACATTTCTGAGTGAGGGCAGGTCCTGCTGCTGGTCAGAGGAAGGTTTACTATTTGAGGCAGAGGAAACTTCCTCTTTGCTATTCTTGGTGGACCGAGGGGAACTCAGTAAGCTGGAGAGGATGGACATCCTATTAAGTCTTGATGTAAACTTTCCAGGCTCTTCTCCATTGTTTTGCCCCTCCTTTCCTGTTTCAGCCTTGGTCCCCTCTTGGAGCCCAGGTTTACCCTCAACCTCAGTGAAAGTGTTTATTTGCTTTTCAGGTGTGGGTGGGGCATTTTTTTCCAGGGTTAACCCTTCTTTTTCAGATGCTTTTTGTTTAAGAATTGTAGTTGGTAAAAGGTCAATAAAAGTCCGTCCATTTTTCCTTAAGCCGAACTGGAACTCCTCAGGATCAAAGGTTTTCTCAAAATGGTCCTCCTTGATGGGCGGCAGGACAAAATGTGGAAGTAGGGACTTTTTATGAATATGCTTCTTTGGAGGCAGTGCGAAAGGCATTCCACCCTCCTTAATGCTCTTGATAAAATCATCAGTGTTGTCAGCATCAAGAGGGTCATCCACACTAGCAGACAACTTAAATCTTTTTTTGTGGGACCTTCTCTGCTTGCGATGAGGTTCTACATCTAACCAGCTAGATGGAAAGTCTGCAGTCTCGAGGCATTGTGATGAAGTGGATGCTTTTTCTTTGGGCTGTAGTCCTTTTTTCAAAGTACTGCCAGCAGCATCTGTTTTTGTTTTGTCTTTAGCTCCTTCATCATTAAGTACCACCTCACTGGAAACAACAGTGGGTAATTTGTTCTTGCCTTCCATCTTTGATACCTTCAGTTCCTCATCTACTCCAACAACCTCTCTAATGAGGTTTTTCTGTTCCTGTTTGTCAGCTGCTTTTCCAGCTGTGAAAACACCTGATGTTACAGCTAATTCAGCATCTTTTGTTGTCTTTTCAAGAACCTTTGTCTCTACAGCCTTTGGTTTCTGTTCTTGGTTAGCATCTGGAGCTGTGGGCTGTCCAGCAATTGTCTCATGTTTCTTTATCTCCCCCAGTTTTACAGGTGTGGTCTTCTGGTCCTTTTGGCTGCTAATTTCATTGCTAGGTTTCTCATTGACCAATCTCTCTGCTGTTGAATCCTTGGATTCAGGACTCTCTCCAGCCACCATCTCTTTCACGAGTCTTCCTACTGATGACTCTTTAACCTTAGGCTCTTTTGCAGATTCAGTATTAGTATTATTACTATCCACTTTTTGCCTCAGCATTGTCATCTCTTGAACTCTAGTTATTTTTTCTTCATTTGGTTTTGTTTTGTCATCATTTTTGTCTCCAACCAGTATGGAAGTCTGGTCATGCTGGATTACAAGTTCACTACCAGCATATGCCGTTACGATCTTGGTTTCAGGACTCTCTGTATTTTCTGCAGCACCCTTATTTTTGATTTCCATTTGCTCTGGATTTTCTGTTTTTATTGTGTCTGGTCTCTGTTTTAGAGCAGGTTGTGGACACTTGGATTCTGTTGACTTATTTGAATGTTGTTTTGTAATATCTCTAGCATGCTGGCTGCCAACTTCAGTTGCTGTCTCATTCACCAGACTCTCTACTGAAGAATCCTTGGTTTCCAGCTTTTCTTTGGTTTTGGAATCTGTTGTTTTGAATATCTTTGATTTTGTAATGCTCCCATCTTGGTCGTTAACAGTTATGGACATCTTGATAGATTCATTGCTAACTTCATCATTAGCATTTCCAGCCGCTGTCTCTTTCACTAGTCTTCCTACTGATGAATCCTCACTTTTAGTCCCTTTGGCAGATTCAGTACTAGTGATTGTACCATCAACTTTTTGCCTCAGCGTTGTCATCTCTTGAACTCTGGTTGATTTTTCTTCATTTGGTTTTGTTTTGTCATCATTTTTGTCTCCAACCAGTATGGAAGTCTGGTTATGCTGGATTACAATTTCACTACCAACATTTGTAGTTCCGGTCTCATTCACCAAAATCTCTACTAATGAATCCTTTGTTTCAGCCTTCTCTTTAGCTCCCTCAGCACCCTTTATGTCTTGATTTTGGCTTTCTGTAACCACCTGTGTAGATTCTGTTCTTAGAACAGATGTTGGACTTGTAGATTTTGCTGACTTGTCACTGTCATGTTTTGTTATATTCCTATCTTGGTTGGCAACAGTTACAGGAGCCTGGACACACTGGTTGCTAATGTCACTATCACCATTTGTAGCCGAGGAATCTTTGACTTCATTGGTACCGGTACTAGAACTACCTGAGGTCAGTTCTTGGGTATTTTGGATCTCTGTTGTCCTCTCCTGAACTTCAGCTCCTACTGTCTCTGCTCTTTGTTCAAATTCATGACTTATAAGTTTAGATTTGATCAATTCCTCTTGGCCTTGGACTTCAACCTTTACAGACTTCAAGTCCTGTTGGATTCCAGCATCACTATTAGTATGCAAAGTTGCTGGCTCATTAACCAAGCTCTGTGCTGATGAATCGTTGGCTTCAGTCTTGTCTTTAGGTTCCTCAGCACAAATAACCTTTAGTTTCTTGAATCTGGCTTTCTGCCTCCTCTGGAGATTCTGAATGTACCATCTCAAGTCTCTGTTTAAGACCAGATTTTGGATCTTTGGATTCTGTTGATTTGCTGGAATCACTGGTGTCAGACTTTTCTTTGGTTTTGGATTCTGTTGATTGACTCATCTCAGATTTTGTAACATTCCCAGCTTGGTGGGTCTGTTGGTTACTAAAACTATTAGCATTCATAGCTCCTGTCTCCTTCCCCACTGTTTCTACTGATGAATCACTGATTTCAGTCTTTTCTTTGATACCTTCAGTACTGGAGCTTACTAAGGTCAGTTCTTGAGTTGTGTCCTTTTCTTGGCTTGCCACTGTCTTCTCTTGAACTTCAGCTCCTGTCATTGGTGGATTCTGTTCAAATTTATTTGTACATGTAGCTTCTGTCAATTTTTCTTGGTCTTGTTTTGTTATTCCTTCACCTTGGTCTTGCTGGATTCCAACTTTATTATTTGCATTTGCAGTTGTTGCTTCCTTCACTGGACTCTCCACTGACATATCAATGGTTTTGGTTTTTTCTTTGGTGACTTCAGTACTTAGAGAGGTCTGGCCTTGAGTTACATCCATATTTTGGCTCTCCATTTTCTTCTCTTGAGTTCTTACTATTTCTAGTTCCTGTTCTAATTTATCATCTGGACATTTGTCCGGTTTTGTCATGTCCTCATCCTGGTCTCCAACAATTATGGACTTCTGGTCTTCCTGGTTGTTAACTTTCCTGTCAGCATTCACAGTTTCAGTCCCACTCACCAATATTGATGAATCCTCTGTATCTTCAGCCCTCTGAGCTTCAGTGCTGATGCCTTTCAGTTCTTTAGTTGTATCCAATTGTACAGTATGTTTTTTTGATGTCTTCTGTGAGACACCCCTAGCAGTGACAGCCCTTTCTTGAGTCTCCTTTTGTAAACTCTTCTTTTCTTTATCAGTTTCAGCACCCAAAATTTTTGTGTTCATGTCTGTTATTTCTGGACTTTGTCTTTCTTTTACATCTCTGGCATGTTTGTCATCCAGACTTGTGTCTTCATCCCAGACCTCCTCATCTTTGGTCAGAAGCAGTTTGGATTCCTGTTCATTTTTCACTGCAGATGCCTTTGGGTTTTTTTTTGTTTGCTGTTTTTCAGTTTCATGGAGTCTTGCTTGCTCCTCCCCTGTCCTTTGTTCCAGAGCATATGTAACTTCTGTCAGTGGTTTTTCTTTGGATTCAGCTGATAAACCTCTGTCCTCTGATGATAGATGTGCTGATTTCTCTGAATTTGTAACGTCTTTCTCTGTGGTTTCGCCCTTGAGCGCCTCTTTGCAACTATTCTGTGACTCAGTGCTTTCCACGGCTTTGTCATTACGCTTTTTACTTGGTTTTGAGTCCTTCCTTTCAGACTGTGCTTCTACTAAAAGAGCGTCTTTGTGCATCTGATTTTCAACATTCCTGGACAATTCACAAACAGTCAAAGCCTCTGTTTGAATGCCCAAAGTCTCTGCTGGTTTCCTGCCACCCTCTTCTTTACTTTTCTTCTCTACTTCAACATCTTTTACTAAATTTCTGCTTAAGGGACAACATATCAGTTTCATTTGTGATCTGATCTTCCTTTAATAACTCCTTTTGCTGCTCTGTATTGGCTGGTTTAGCTTGAACTGAGCAATCTTTTGTTTCAGGATCTTGGACTTTTGAAGTCAGTTTAGCAGGAAGACCTCTGCTGTTTATCTCTTCTTTGGAAGTGAATGTATTTACTTCTTTAGTAGGAATATATCCATGCATATATCCTTGAACGCTGTCACCCTCAGCAGGTTTGCTTGGCTTATCAGTTTCATCCTCAGGAGCTTGTTTTGTGTCCTGAGCCTGCGCTGCAGCGCGTTTCTCTTGGATTAAGCCCAATTTCATGTTACCTGTTAGCCTAATTGTTTGTGGTGATGAGGTTTTCTTTTCTCGTGTCATGTTTTTACATTGAATATCACGGACATTTTCCACATGAGTTACATCAGTAACTTGAGATGGAATTTCTTTGTCAACCTCACTGCTCCACAGTCCCTCGACTCCTGGGTCTTGAGCATTTTCTGTAATGACTGCATTGTTGTTTGGTAACCGCTGAATGTTTGAAATGTCTTCAGTTGCCGTACTGGTTCTGCTCTTCTCTAATTCCTCAGAATCCTTTTCTTTCAGTTTGGTTTCATGAGTACTGATTTCTTCATCTGTGTGTTTTATAATGCATTTCCCTTCTTCTGACTTGAATTCAAATCCATCATTACTGTCACGTTCCTTCGCTTGCTCTGCTGTGACACTCTCAGGTGCTTTTACAACCATCTCTGGAGGTGTGTTGTGATTTGACTCCTCAGAATTCCCACTTTGGGAATGTTGTGTAGGTTTCAGTTTGTTGGAGCTTCTCTGGCCTCTAGTAGGAAGCTTGCTCACAGACGACGAGGTCTCAGGTGAATCCGTTACAGGCCATTTGTGGTGTTTGAGTTTGTCGCTCTGTTTGGAGATCCTTGATGAGACAGTTTTCTCTTGCTTGGTGGGAGGTGGAGAGATGCAAGAGGTCAGAGTGTCGCTCTCATCATGGATTCTTTTAGAGAGCTGCTTGGATGGTTTCACTGAGGTCATATTGCCTGCTGGAAACAGACATACAGAAAATTGTGCCAATTATAATCTTATTATGCACCACAGACACTGCCAAAAATAAATATGTTAAAAAAACATACAGTAAATACCAGTACTTGCATCAATGTAAAAAATTCAGCTATAAAGTGACTTTAAAAAAAAAAAAAGAAAAAAAAATCACAAAAATGACTTCATAGTGTTTAAAGGAATTGGTGCAGTGATGTGGCACAATAGTGGAAAGTTGTGTGAAATGTACTTTGTTATAGGTTTTATTTGACTGTAATTTCTTGGTAATTATTCAATATTTAAGTATCTAATTTTTCAGACATTTCAGTAACTTAAATATTTTGGGTTGTTCTGCGTAAATCTTTTAAATCATCCACATCTGCAAAGCAGAATCAGTTTGAAGTAACAAAGGATGGAAAGGTATTACAGCATCAGAGGTTCATCTTTACTGTTAAAATGATATAAGTGTAGTGTAATACCAAATTCACTCAAACATACTTTAAGTTTTAAAACTGATTTCCTTGAATTATTTAAAATTAGTTTTGTAAGAACAAACAGATGAGGATGTCTAAATAAGTTTGTTTGTACAGTTTGTGTTCTTAGATGCCTTTTGCATCAAAGAGAACCATGATAACATTTTAGAAAATCTGTCTTAGATAAAAGAGAAACAGAGATATTTATAAAAAATAAAAAAAAAAGATTTTTGTATGAAAGGTAAATTATAAACGACCCTGCTTCACCATTTTAAAGTATTAAATAAATTAATTTTAAAAAAAAAGATATTGTTTTAATTAGCTTCAATATAAATTTACCTTCATATTAATTCTCTTATTTCTTCAGTTTCTCCTTTATTTTTAATTTGATTTATTTATAAATATATACATGTTGCTTTTGAGCTTTCTTACCCTTCTTTGGACTTTCAAGGAGCGGTGGTGGAGTCTCACTCCCAGGACTCTCAGCAAGCATTACTTCTTTCTGCTCTGGATGCTCTGGACTCGTCTTCTGGACTGTTTTAGGTCTGTCTGAGTCCACCTGACTGGATGAAACCTTTTTATAGCTGGTTACATCCACCTTCTTTCTTGTTGGAGATGAAATGGGTAGGCGGCTCTTCGGAGAACTCTCCGCATTGCTCTTCTGCTGTGTTTTTCTGACCTCTGGGCTTTCCCCATCTGATGGGTGTCCAACTTTAGTGCTTCTCTCATTCTCCATGCCATTTACCAAGTTCACAGAATCAAAGTCCTCATCTGATTTGTCCTTAATGACTTTTGTTACGATCCTAGTTTTCGTTGGAGAAATATTCCCTGACACTGACTTTGCTCCTTTAGCCTCCTCAAAACTCGGTTTCCTTCTAGGTCTGGGTGCAGTTGTTGGGGATTTTAGCGACTCTTTGGCCCTAGGTTGTTTTTGGAGTTTGGGTCCCAAGGTGTCCAGTACTGATGTCTCATCTGGTGTTACCGGCGATTTCACATCAGCATCTGATGTTGACCTTTTGGGGATTTTAGACTTTGAACCTGGAGCACCAGAGGGACCGCTGCCACTTTGGTCTTTAAATGTTGGCAACATAACAGCTCTCTCTCTTTGAACTGGATCATCATTGGAACTTTCCACTTTTGTGCCCTCTGTGAAGCCCTTTGCCTTTGTTGGGACATTCTTGGCCTTGTTTCCAGCTGCAGAGGTCGGGGTCTTTGTTCCATTTGCTGTGGTATGCTGACTTTCTGCTGTTCCTTTAACCCCTCGTTTATGGGGTGCAGCCTGGTTAGCTCCTTGATGTCTTGCTGCTGGTTCTGCAGTTGCTGGCTTTGTTTTGTTCATGTCTATGGCTGCAGAAGTGTCATCAAAGTCTGAGGCCTCAGAGCTTGTTTCACCTTTAACTATGGGTTCAGGAGTATTTGTTTCAGAGGGCTGAGACTTGTCTGCTGGCGTGGATCGATCAAGGTTTGTGTCCTTAAAATCTGCATCATTATTGTTTTGGAAGTTCAGCAATCTGTCAGAAGAGACAGAAATTATTTAATAACAGCTCTAACCACATATTTTATGTATTCACATGAATATAATAGACCCCACACTGAATTACTATACTGTTACTGAAAAACAAACAAGCAAAAAAAGAACAGATTCTGAAATTTGAGTCAATTCAATTTTATTTATATAGCGCCAAATCACAACAAACAGTTGCCTCAAGGCGCTGGGGTTAGGGTTAGTTGTAGACAGGATCAAAAATGCCAGAAAAATAATTAAAAAGCTGTATATTTGGACCCTCCCCTGTGCACTTGGAGGGCCTTTGTAGTATGAAGGTAAAATTCTGAACAGCTTAATTGCTTTATTGTCTCAACTCAACTTTAGTTACAAAGCATCAGTGCCATTGGCCAAAATGCTGTGCACAAGAAAGAGCAAACAGGTTTAAAACACATATAAAAACAAAACGAAAAGAAAAACAAACATTCACATAGAAGACAGTGGTTAGAGCAATAAAAGAACAAACCAAAAAAAATTAAATAAATAAAAAAACAAAGACAAGGCAGAAATTACAGCAAAACAAGGTGAGGACAATGAAAGACCTGGAGTTAAGCTCACAAGCATTTATCCCCTCCCATAGTGGACTGTCTTGAAAATCGTTCAGGCTCTGTCTGCACGAGATTCAGCTTTGAATAAAAAGATGAAGAAAACCACTTGTAAAGCTTGGTGAAACTATAAATCAGTCTCAGTGCATATTGTTTTTCCTCAGCCATCACCACCGTCAGCCTGGATTGCAAAGTGTCTCAAACATTTACCTGCAAGATTTCACCTTAACACAAAAGCAGCAGCTGTAAGTGCCAAATGTCTTCCTCTGTAAACATGTCTAACCTGTCACCATCCAACCATTTAATTAATTTTCACCTGTACAGCATGCCCAAATTCACAAACTTATAACAGAAAACCTTCTATAAACCTTCATTTGAAAGGTCGAATCTTCTAGTTTCTATAACATGCTTCCAGCCTGATTCAGTTCAAATATGAAACATTTTTTGGGCCTCATCACTAATCAATCACATCTGAACCACAATAACTCAAACATGCTTCATGACAGAGTAATAAAAATCTCCACATACTTTCTTCATCTTGTCACCCAAATTTCAGACATGAGATAGTGACTTTCAGGTTTGCGGTGTCTGTGGCGTCCGACAACGTCTCCAAAATGTCTCCATAGGAGCAAATTGTTGCTTTTGCTAACCTTTGTGATGTTACAGCTTTTTAACCATCATTCACAATATGCATGGTGAAATTCTCTTGTTGACATGAATAGAAATGCCATAAAAATGCTTCATACATACAGTCGCCACTGTTTTTCTGTATATTTTATGTACATTGATGGTAAATCTGAATGAATTGTACTTTGGTGCTCATGAGGTCTGTAAAAAAAATAAAAATCCACTGGAACAATGAAATTGTGGAGAATCTAACTGCTCTACCTGTTTGTAGAAAGGTTTACATGCTCAATCACTTGTTGAGCATTTCCATGGGACCCTGAGGTCAAACACATGAGCTGCTCATTGTAATGACTAACTTGAGGTAGTGAATGTACATCAAAGACAGAAGAAAGACTGACCTTCATTCTACTAAAAGAAATAATTTTTACTCCAATAAAGTGTCAGAAGTGTATAGAACACGTTTCTGTGGATGAATATTTCAGTGCCTCCCTGCAGGTTTTAGCCCCATTGTTCAACTCTGGCACAAAGCACCATGGGAACTCAGAGCTCAGGTTGCATGCAGGCTGAGCTCTCTGTTTCTCTGGGATCAAAGAGACTATAAAAGCACAGAAAAAGAAAACAGGCAGACACTCACGGTTTTGCCTCTGTTGTGTTTGAGCTCTTTGAAGCTGAATCTTCATCCTCGTCCACGGTCGGCTCAGGGTTGATGTGCACCTTCTGGGCAAAAACCCTGCTCTTTGGAGGCAGATTCACAGTCCTGCGTGTGATCCGGTTTGCTCTCGGTCTGTGTCTCTCCTGAATCTGATGTGAACTGTGCTTTGAGTCTGTGTCCAGCTGCTCTGTGGCGGTCTGAAACTCCCCTGCAGTCGGTGACAGAGAGGCGAGTGAATCTGGCAGGCTGCCACTGGACGGAGAAGTCTCTGAGGGGGTAGGAGGGCTCTCTGCAGCGCCCTCAGCTTCTGAGTCATCCTCTGGAATTACTGTTACAGGTATAGCCAAAAGAGGCGGCGAGTCTGCTCTAAAGCCCTCCTCCTCCTTTTTTTAATATCCCTTTCTTTCTCCCACCCCACCTCCTCCTCTCCCAGGTGCGTTTCCACCCATATGGCTTTGTGGATCCGGACAGGAGATTCAACTTGGGATTTTTCACCTCTTGTGGGTGCACTTTCACCTGAGAGGCTGCTGGTGGATAGCCGAGTGCTTGTCCTGGGCCCTCCTGAGTTTTCCCTCGTTATGTCTGGCGGCTTTTCCCCATGTTTGCCTAATGTTATTCCTCTCAGAGCCGTACTGTGGACCTTCTCTCCAACCTTCACTGATGCTTTCTTTGATGCTAAGCTTATGGAAGTCAGGTTAGGAGACTTTGGGGACTCCACTGTGTTGGAAAGTGGGATCTGAAGTGATGTCAATGTGGTTGGGCTGATAATCTCATCCTCACTGCTCTCTGGTCTATTCAGGATTCTTTGTTCCAAATTCACCTGCAGCCTTTTGCTCACTTCCTCCACCACTGAGTCGGCGAAACCCACTTCTGTCCTTGAACCAGGATCTGGTTCTGGCTGAGTGGTAGATGGAGGGTCCATGGTAGAGGGAGTCATGATTGCATTCAGCTCCCTCACACTGCTCCTGCCACTGCTGTTACTGTCTGCAAAGGGCATATCTCCTTCTACTGTTACCAGCGAGGCCCTGCTGGAGGCGCTCAGGCTGGACCTTTGACTCAGGGTGTCGCCACGCTCCACTCTAGCATCATCCATCAGAGAAGAAACCGAAACGTTTAACCCATCTTCCGGCTGAGACTGGGGTGAATGTGGAGTCAAGGGGGAAGTTGGGGAACTGGTGTCAGAGGTACTTGAAGGATGACGGCTGCTGCTCTTCTTCCTCTTGGAGCTGAAGAAGTTGCTGAGGCGACCAAACACTCCTTTCTTCTCCCCTGAACTCTAAAAAGAAAAAAGGACAAGCAGGAAAGTTGAATTTTGAGATGAAAGACTACATTAAAGAAAGAAAAAAAAAAGCAAGTGCGTGCATGTCGAGGTGAGCTTTTTAGGTGCTAGACCAAAGCCTGGTTGAATCAAGTAATACAACTAACTGCAGAGTGCAGATTGGCTTTTGACCTCCTGTTTGCACCCATAAACACCCCCTAGTCTGGGCCTAAAGCTACCCAACCATCATCACCCAATTTTTCTTTTAATCTAAAATTTTTATTTGAATCATTTTAAAGGTTAAAATAAAAGACACATTAATAAGTTCAATAGCTATCTGCACACTATTTGGCTCCAAGTAATAATTTAATACTAAAAATGTCTGCGGGATCTGCCTCTGACCAAAAAAAAAGAAAAAGAAGCTCTAATTAGTACAAATCACTGTCACCTGTTGGTAAACAGGAGCCACAACATGGCGGCTGCAGCTCCAGAGTGAAGGAGGCGACAGCATGACATCCTAAATAAATAGCAGCCATTTCTTAGAAGGAAATGTAAAGCAACTGTACCAACACGGTTAATGCAAAACAATATTCAGTATTTCTGCAAAAGCACTAAACTGACATTTATGTTCTTTCTACATGATTATGTGTGATTAGATTTTTTTAATTATTTCAATTTTATGTAGTTTGTTCTCTCAGGCTGTTAATTAATTAAAACCAGATTAAACTGCTCAGCTGTACTGAGCTAAAGAGGGGAGCAGGCCTTGCTTTGAAAAGGCAGAAATTAAAACCGAAAGGTATTCTCATCGGCAAACCTTTCAGTTCACTGATGAGAATACCTGAAAGTGCTTCTAGATAAATATTTCTGGTTTAGCCAGAAGCTAAAATGTCTGGAATTTACCTTCCTATTAAAAGGTGCAGCTGCAAATATGATTAACGCATTCAATTTAAAAGGAAACCTTTGCTTACATGAGAAAATGATTCTGACAGCAAGCAAAAGCTAGAACGGGGGTGGGCAGCTCCAGGCCTCGAGGGCCGGTGTCCTGCAGGTTTTAGATGTGTTCCTGATCCAACACACCTGAATCACATATAGAGGTCATTAGCAGGACTCTGGAGAATGTGACTGCATACTGAGAAGGTAATTCAGCCATTTGATTCAGGTGTGTTGGATCAGGGACACATCTGAAAGCTGCAGGACACCGGCCCTCGAGGCCTGGAGTTGCCCACCCCTGAACTAGAAGATGACCCTGGAATCTAAATGTAGGTAAAAGCAGATCTTCTACAGGCTTTAAATGGGTTTAAGCAGCTGCTTGTTCCACATATGAAAGTTTTCCCAAAATAACGCTTATTGCACCCCCACCCCAATATAAATAAATAAATAAAATCAGGTGATCCTGAGGGAATCAGGTGAATTGTTTTTTCAGATCTGGCTGATCACTCATTTACTCAAACACATCAATGCCCAAAAACTTGAAGCATCAGCTCAGCAGAAACACCTCTTTGGAGCACGTAAAGTGAACAGTCAGCATGAAGAAACTGTACAGATATTTAAATGGAAATTTAAGAAATTCTATGGAAGACAAAAGAAGGCAACAAGGAAGAAGACAGAAGTGATTTGTTATGAAAACCAAAATCAAGTTTTCTTATCTTTGATTATATTTTCTTCTAAATGTTGTCTTGTTTTTAATTAAATTACACCTTATTTTTACCTGATATAGATTTTTGCTCTTTGAGCTCCTTATTGTAATCTGTTCATATTTAAAGAGCTCTTTTATGTTATGTATTTGTTTTAATTATCAGCAAACATTATTTTGTCATGTATTTTTATTTTAAGCTACTACTTTAGTAACACTGCCAGTTGTGTTCGATGTTCCTAAATTTCCCAACCTCTGGGATAAACAAAGTAAATCCTCTTTTTATCTTTATTGTAATATATTTATTTACCAGTGTCCATTTAAAAGTATTTAAAAGTTGAAAGGCTCTTCACTAAACTGCACACCAAACACAGACACCCTGATGTCAATAACACCAGGAAAACAGCCAAGCTGAATGAGTAACCCGAAAGATATAAAACACTTTGATTCTCAGCTCAAGGGTCACAGCTTCAAACTGCAGACCCTGCAGCCTGTACAAATATTAAATATTACTTTCACAGTCAAGTTTTAACCACATTTTCCAGCAAAGAATAGAACACTGTGCTGCATATAATGCACACATTGCAACACCAAAGCTGGCTCTTGTCACAAAACAAAGAGCACATGTTAGAACAAGAAACCAGAGCCACAGAACAGACAGCGGCTACAGACCATTCTGCCTTCCTGGAGTCCAAACTGTAGTAATCCTTTCAAGTCCTGCTTCACATTTAGGCCAAAATTGCAAAACAAAACAACAACAAAAAAAAGAGTGCACAGAAACCGAACATTCACACTTTCTACAAAAAATAACCTTAAAGCTGCCTCCTCCTCAGGCAGCACTGACTGCTTCTACCTGAGTGTCTCAGAGATGTGGGCAAGTCCTTTTACATCAGTGTGTCTGGGGTGTGTGTGTGTGAATGCAACAAGGAATTCTCAATCCACTAAAAATGAGAGGGTGTGGACAAGGCTGCCAAAGACAAGCGCGCCCTTCCTCATTCTAAAGCATGCGTGTGAATGGAAGCCTGTTATCTGTTGCTGCCTTCAAGAACAAATCACTGAGGACTCATTAGAGTTCACTTTTACAGAGGTGAACATGGTGAAGTGGACTATGGCTGTGACAGAGGAGGCATTTCTCTGTGGGACAAACCCATTTCAACACCCTCACAAAACTTTCCAGTATTTCCATATTTTCCCTGAGCAAACAGCAGCTGAGGCAGACTGAGGCTCAGTTTTTCCAGTTTATAGCCAAACAGAACAAAGTCAAAGCTGTGGTACTTTACCTCCAGGCTGTTTTCACTCATTTATAGATCCCACGCACTGAAGCAGAATTTTAAAAAAGAGCATAAAATCCAGTGTATGTCAAAACCCGGAGTCATTACTGTCTTTCCGCCTTTGCCCGGCTACTGTATTAGTCCTCCTCCAACCACTGCCCTCCTATTTACACACAGCAAAGATAACTGTCAGGTAGGTGGGGATTGAGCTCCATATCTGAGTGCATTATGCCATACTTCCTTGTTTGTTAGCTGTAGCTCTGCGTCAGATGGTAATAAAGGGAAGATTAATATTGATTTAAAAAATGCAGGGCGCTTGAGCTTAATCTCTTACACTGCGAGACCAAAGGGCTGCAAAAGTTAACAGAGCTTTTCTTACAACTATAAAATTAGTAATAAAAATAAGAAATAAGCATTTCTCATTTCTGTACACATTAAATCTGAAACGCATGAATTCCTGAAGAGCCTTATATAAAATAAAAATAAATACAGAAGCAAAAATAGAAATATAAACATTGCATTAATGTAATATAATTTATTTACTGAGGGGTTTTAGTGTTATTAATTTTGGCAGTTTTGGTCCTCCATATTTTTTCAAGTCCTCCAATAGACAAATAGCACAGAGGAGGAGAGGGCAGGTTTTTCAGGTTTCTGTTTATGGGAAGCAGCCCAGGGCCACTGAGATCCAATAGCATTATTATGTATCTCATATTAAAGGAGCAGCTTATTTTTACAATATCCATTGTCCAGACTGAGCATTTAAAATGTCCAGCTACAGGCAGAAACAAGGAAAAATGTGAAATCAACATTATCCATGAAGCAACCTGGAAAACCTTTACCATACCATACCATACCATCTTTATTTTTAAAACACTTTAAAACAACCACAACTGACACAAAGTGCTGTACATTAATACAAAATAAATAACAATTAAATAACTCTTTCAGGTTAAAAAAACAAAAAAATTTAAAACTATATCCCGCTGGAGTTAAAAGCCAAGGAAAAAAGATGGGTTTTAAAATGAACTTTAAAACTGGACAGTGAAGGGGCCGTTCTAACCTGCAAAGGTAAGTCATTCCAAAGCTTAGGACCAACTATAGAGAAAGCTCTGTCCCCTCTGAGCTTCCGTCTGGATCTTGGTATCTCTAAGAGCAGCTGGTCTGCTGACCTGAGAGACCGACAAGGTATGTAGGGGTGAAGAAGCTCAGAGAGGTAAGATGGGGCAAGATTGTGCAAAGATTTAAAAACAAACATAAGAATTTTAAAATGAATCGTAAAATATACAGGCAACCAGTGAAGTGAGGCCAGGACAGAGGTCATGTGCTCTCTCTGAGTCAGCCGTTTCTTCACTTAAAAAAACAAAAAAAAAAAAAAAAACACACCAAAAAAGCTGTAAAAAAACAACAACAAAAATATATTCCTCAAACCAAAGAAATTTGCTCATTTAAAAAAGGCACTATCAACCAATCTGGCCTCTAAAACAATTTAAAATTTCTCAGGTTGCAGCCTGTGGTGCTTCAGCCCTCATTTATTTTTGTAAAGTTCCACTTTGTTTTTAGTGCCTTAAGGCATTTTATACCTACAACGCCTACATAGGTTATAATGTTTTTATAGTTTATAGTGAGCACATTGGGTCCATGTGTAATGCTTCAAAATAGGTTAGGTCCCTCTAGAGTCACCTCAGTGTTCAGATGTCTACAAACCCTTAAAAAAGTCTTTAAATAGGACCTTAAAAATATATGAGTAAATAAAATGTTTGACAAACATAGAAATTTTGGTATGAAAAGTCCAAACTGGCCTTAAAAAACTACAGTGCACCAAATCTGCCAAAATTGCAAATAATTAATTGATTAAATAATGGAATGTGACTAAATGTTCCTCTTTAGCAAATAAATGGAGTAAATGTCACAATCTGATGACTGAATAATACCTACATTTATTTTAAATTTTATAATGATGCATTTAACAGCATACACATTTGCTATTTGATTATGTCTTTAGTTTGGCTTTTAGCTCTTTTGGCCTTCAGTAATTAAGACAGTCACATATTGTGTTATTGTTGCTTGAACTGCAAAATGAACTTTATATTTTAGACTTAAAATCAACCACTGAGACCATAACATCAGGAAAGGGATCAGCTGAGCAGGAAGCTCATTTTCTCAAAGACTTCTATATGATCGGACTTCTGTTTATGTCCCAGGGAGTTGCCTCCTGCTGGACATTAGAATGAGTGCAGGTTTAAGGCACCCAGGCGCTACGTCCATCTTTTAAATAGAGTACAGGAATCAACTGCAACATTAAACTGTACCAAATCAACACCTCTGAGAAGTTTAGAGACTCTTCTTTCTCTGAGAGCATGGCTGTCTTTGTATTCTGATCTGTGGATCCACAAAGCGCCCCCTCATAAACCTCAGTGTAGCCTTGATGTGACTGAGAAAGTCAGTCATAGCTGCTCAGTCAGCAATGTTCTGCAGGAAGGTGGAGGCCCCCTAGAGGTGTGTCCAAGAGCTTTTTCTGTCTTTGTCTCCTTTCACTTGTTTTGCTGTTGTGGGTTTTGCTAACTCATGTGCTTAAGACAGACACTCCTGGGAGGGGCTTAAATGCTTTTTTGTGTTTTTGTCTAACTCTGTGTGTTAATAAACCCTTGCAACAAACCCTGCTCATCTCCAGCAACCTTTTTCAAAATTCTAGTTTTAATTTAATCTTGCAAAAGGTCCGAATTGGAATCTCCTTGGCCGGAGGAAAGTTCACAGGTAAAATGGTTCACGACCCAACACCATCCGGACCTCAGGAAGGAGGTGCCACAAACAATAAAACCTCAAAATCTATCTTAAAACTTAAAACTGGGACGCAAGGACGAAAATACTAGTGTTAGCAGCCAGGAGGCAGTATTTTGCACCAGCTTCAGCTCACCAAGCAGCTACAAACCTAAACCTGAATAAAGACTGTTACACCAGCAAAGACTAAAAAAACACAGGCAGGAACCCAGCCTTTAAAACACTTTCATCTTCACAGCTAAAGACGCTAGCACAGCTAATTAATCCACAAATGCATCAAGAGATTTTGCAGAAGAATAATAACTGAGGTTTGGAGAAAACTTGTGTCAGAGTCCTGATCTAAACTCACCTGAGGTGATGAAATACTGATGAACTCAAAGAGTTTCAGAGCAATAACGATCTATATATGTATGTACAAGTTTCTCCAGTCTGCACTGTGACTGATTGCTCCAGGAGTTCAATAAAGGTATGAAAATTAATAATTTAAAAAAATATTTTTAATTGTCTATAACTGCGAAATCCATTTTGTTAGGAGTCATTTTCTTGCATCTGTTATTTTATACCTAACTTTTCTATCAACACAAGCTGCTATAAAGCCAGCTCGGTCATTATGCACACTTTAATATGAATCTGTAAACCCCGATGATCAGCTGAGACCCACCTTGAAGAGCTTGGAGGGTGAGTTTGGGCTGTGCAGCTCCTGGTTCATGTCGAAGCTGATTATGGAGGTCCAGTCAGAGTCGGTGCGGAAGCTGCACTCTGTGGAAATGCTCATTTGGTCATGGTCGAAGCTCCTGGAGCAGAGAGGCAGGAAGGGAGAGAGGATGTTATGTCACTGCCTTTGTTTCTGCTTTCATTGTGCACAGAAACACGACACACAAGTTTAAGCACAAAGCAAACAAAAGCTCAAACACATCTCGTCATATCAGAAACCTAAATTCATTAATAACCTGGAAAAAAACATGCACATGCAGCAATAATAAAAATACCATCCATCAAGTCCCTCTTCCTGTTGTCCTTCTGCAACTAAAAAACAGAAATACCACAAACCCCACATACAAACCACATGTAAATGCAGAAAAAAATGCACTCTGTATTTGCATCATTTCTCAACACATGATCTTTTTTCTTCTCCATTACAGAAATGCAGAATTTCCAGTTTCTTAAACACAATCAATAAGAAAAAGGCCATAACTTTAAAAACAAATAACTTCCTACCAAAAGAAATCTTGAAATTTTTTTTAAAAAAAAAATAAAATTTCAACATTAAAAATTTAAATCCCTCTATTATCTCTATTGGTATAATTAATTATATTTTATTTACTGCACACAAGTGCAGAAACACACACCACTCCTAAACTAAAAGCAGCTCTGTTGGTTTTCTTCTCAGACGTACACACCTCAGATTGTTCTTAACCACCGTGACGTTTTAAGATAAATAAACACATGGATGAGACAGAAAAATGACGCCTGACAAGAAACACTCACTCCCTGCCAGCAAAGCACTCGGGCTCAGCAATTAGAGTGCCACAGAGGATTGTAGAGCATGTGTGAGGCATGAGGACAAGTGGTTATATAGTTTGTGTACAGTATCAATCACACAAACAGTCCTCTGAATGCTGCTGCACTGTGTGCAGGACGTCAGCAGGTCTCCATCTGCACATCCTTAATTCTGCTCTTCTTCATTTCCTGGCAAATATACCAAGTGTCCCTTTTTGGGAGTGAGCAAATACACAGTTAAATTCAGGGATCCATCTGTCCAGTTAGGAAGCAGAAACCACTGTGAATCCACCTCACCTACACAGGTGCAAATCAAAGTGACAGCAGGTACACTGGAGAGAAAACAAGAAGCCATCCCTCAAAACGGTTCAGCAGGTGTTGCTCTCTCCTTTTTTCTCCTAACTGATTTTTTTTTTTCTTTTGTGTTGGTGTCGCTGACACTGTTGACAGCTCGAGGCAGTACCTGCAGTACATTCAGGTGGCCACAGCTCCTCCAGGATGGCACATCCGCAGGTGCCATCACAAGAGGGTTACCGTGTCTCCCAGCCCAGTTCTGAGAGTGTGGAGGAGATACCAGTAGACAGGTCATTACATGAGGAGAGCTGGACAGAGCCATCAAAGGGCGCAAAAGGACCAGTACCACCTCCTTCCACTACAAAATAACCTCTAGCAGGCTGCTCATGTTCATCGACAAGTCTCTGGTAGCTGCATCACTGCTCGTCTCCTCCTGTGTGCACGCCCATCTAACACTTTAGTTCTGCTCCAGTCAAAACAGCGAAAACAAAACCTACTGGGAAAAGGTTTCTGTAGGAGAACATATGGAAGAGGATTAATGGTCACCTGCAGCTTCCTTTATCTCAGCTTTTGGCACATGGCTGAGGTGTCAGCTTTAAATCTCCACTACTCTGCGCAAGGTTATTGAGTACGAAAACAGGTAACACCAAACCAAACCCACCTCTTTTTCCTCCCTTTTATTTGTTATAGTTTCATTTGAATTATCTTTAAAAGGTCCAAAAGATACAAAAAAATAAAAGACATATGTCATGTTCATGTTCAATAACTGCATAAAGAATAATTGTATTAAAAAAATACTTATCCAGATATTCTTACTGATTTGTATTTCATGATTTTTACTGTAATCTTGCCATTGTCACATGTGACCCGTACAGCGCACAGTTACACAAACTCTACTTTTAACATTTTACCAAAAACGCGGACACAGAGACTCCTAATTCAAACCTAAGACTTTAGGGCCCAGTTTCGCAGTCAGGGCTTAAGTAAAATAAAACCAGGACTAAACTAATCTGGTCTAACTTAATCCACACTAATCCAACTGCTTTCTGAGATGTTGTTTAACTTCAGATTAACTAGTTCCAGACTACAGAGTCTATGACTAAGCTAATCAAGGACCAGTCAGAATTAGATTAACAATGTGCACATGGTGTAAAAGGTGAGGTTGCCCTGAAAACCTGGGGTGGAATTTTCCTATTATAAATTTTAGCAGTCTGTGTGTATGGAACAGGAGTTTGACTCCTGACCAAGCATGGACAACAGAAAAAGAAAGCATTCAAAAAACTTCAGTAAAAGTGAGAAATTGCTTTGGAAGGAAATTATTTCAAAATATCCCATAATTGAGGACAAACGTCATGATTCAACCACAGAAAAAAAAATATGCATGGACTGCAATTGTGAATTACTATAACTCAAATGAAAAAGATCCTCCAACAGATACAGGTAAGATTTAATTAGATCATTTATATAGTGTCCTGATCGTTCTAATCACTCATGATGAAATGTATGTTTGCTCATATGAGGCCACATATTGCCTTGTAAAGGTCCTGTGGAAAAACATCAAAATCCAGCTGAAGAAAACAACAGCCATTGCTCGTAGGGAAGAGTTTCAAGACAGCTGGGGGACCCCCACATAGACCACAGACCGATGACCTGGGAGATTTGTTGACTGCAATGATTGAAAGCCAACAACCCTTGGAAGGCATCCCAGATGATGATCATCTGGACAGTTCAGGTGGGGAAACTCTTCTAGAGTCTTTCTTACACTGTGTGTGTCTGTGTGTATTTTTTGTCCTGCTCAGGTAAGCTAAATAGTACCATCTTTTGCAATATGAATAAAAGGAAAAATACTGTAGAAATCTTATGTCTTGTATTGTAATTCTCTCTAGAAAAAGACGACCCGAGCTTGAATCAGTTGTTGGAGGAGCCAGAACAGAGTCAGAAAAATCAGACCTCTGCACCTGTGGCAGCAGCCAGTATCTCCGTTCCAGGCAGCACAGCAAGAGTGAAAAGGCTGACCATTCATCAAAACTTGCCATAGAGTTTCATGAGCACAAATTGCAATATCTAAAAGAAGAACATGAACTCAAGATGAAAATCCTTCAAGTGGAGTTGTCGGTCAAAGAGATGGAGGGAAACATGAAGCAGCAGCAACACTTTTCAGTGTTATTTCTAACAATGCCTCTGCTGACCTTGTGCCATTATGAAATAAAAATGTTCCATTAAAATCACAATCCAACTAAAATTTATTCAGTAATGAATCATATTTTCCCTTCATCTTAACCATTTTCAAACTGATACAAAATGTAGTCAAACAAAATCAAACAGATCACTTGTGGATCACTCAACAGTTTCTAGCTTTGTTTCTTTTTCTTTATGAAAAGTTCTGCACAGCAAAGCTGTCGCTATAAGCATGTCCAGTTTTGTCATTGGCTACCTCCATGGGAACATGTGGGTCATTGTAATATTCAGTTGGTGGGTCTACACAGCCATGCTGTCTGAGGTAATTATGAAGCACCGCAGTTGCCACAACAACAATGCAGCATCGTCTTGGCTCAAAACGTAATGTATTCCTGAGACATTAGACACAATTCTTCCAGATATGAAACATGCGCTCTACCAGCCCTCTGGTGTGGATGTGCACTTGGTTGTAGCGTATCTGCTCAGGCCTGATAGGATACACATAAGGAGTAAACAAGAAGTGTGTCTGTGCATAACCAATGTCACCAAGTAGGACTCCACTGTGTTATCCAGCTTCAAACTGAGCACACAGAGAGGAATTTTGGAAAATCATTGAGTCGGGTGTTGAACCGCTCCAATGTTTGAGAACTGCATCGTGGGAGTACAGACACCCTGTACGTTTATTGAGAACCAGGTTTTAGGATTCCTGTACAGCTCAGCATCTTCTGTTGAAGGGCACTTAATGGGAATATGACATCCATCAATACAGCCAATGACTCCAGGAAAGTTCCCATATTCATAGAACTGTAGCTTGTAGGTTGTCTGTCAGCAGCTGGGAACTTGGTGTAATCCTTTCTCAGTTCTCATATAGCTTTCCAGACTTTGCGCACTATTTTGCAGACAGTTGATTCACTCACACCACACAAATCTGCTGTTTCACGGTGGAAAGTTCCACATGCCAAAAATCTCAGAGTGATAAGTATTTGTAAGGAAGGAGGTATGGAAGTTCCTCTTACTGAGTCACATGAAATCTTTGTCTGAAGCAAACAAATTATTTCAGCTGCAGAGTTTTATACATATGAAAACAGTCACAGAAATCTGTATCATCAAATTCATTTAGCGGGTTACTTCTGTCTCTGAGGAATTTTCTTTCTGGTCTCGGTGGTGGTCTTCCCGCATCATTGATGTAGTCAAGATAATCCATTTTGCCCATCCAAGTGGAGCATAGAGCCTTTACTCTGAAGTTAAACCTGCCTCATAAATTAAACCTGGCCAGTCTTCATTTAGACCTTGATTAGCTCTAGTCTTCCTTCAAGACAGAAGATTTAACTCAAAACTAGGACAAGTCTGGGACTACTATAATCCATATCTGAGCAAGCCGTTGCAGTAAGTCCTGGTTTAAAATGTGATTTAATCTAGAATTGGGGCTTAATCCCTACACGGGAAACTGGGCCCAGGAGCGCAAAGACAGTGGTAGAAATTTAACTTCCTGGGAATAAAATCTTTTTAAAAAACCTTATGATGCTTTAAAAGATAGTAATCAGTTTAAAATTTTTTTTTTTATGAGATTTGAATGAAGATTCAATATATTTTCTTTGCATTTAAAACCAGCTTTCCACAAGGTCATTTCAGCCCGCTGGATGGATTTAAAATGTGTGTAGGATTTTATTTATTTATTTATTTTTTTAATGATTACTAAGGGTTTTTGGGAGATAAAATGCCAGCAACTGAGGAGTGAAAATGTCTGGAAATTTTAATAAATTCTTTAGCTCTCACGTTTGATTCACACATATGAGTTCCTGTTGATAAAGTGTTTTTATTGTGATGTCTCGGGTTGCTCATGTTGTTTCCAGAGAGTACTTTCACTCATTTACACTTTAAAAAGGGAAAATTGCAATGTTTTGGATACATGGTTTAGTGGTGCAGCTCACCTGACTTCAAGTTGGTCTGAAACTAAAATGAGTTTGATGCCTCAGCTTTAAAATAAGTGCCAGAATCCAAGTATAGAACTATGGAGCTGGAAACAAGCAGAATAATGCACTAACTTTTCACAGTGCAATCCAAGAAAAAGAGCTGAACTAAAGACTTAAGCTCAGGACTGTCAGGACATTTTTTTAATCATGGTAATTTTTCATAAAGTTGCCACAAGTAACATTTTCATTGCACTGTACTTGTGATGTAGGCAGTTGACAATAAATCTAATCTAATCAACCATAAACAGCAGGAGATGCACGGTTGTAATACCTTCTTTACGCACAAGAAGGCAGAGTTTGTTCTTCAAAGCCTGGTTGCAGAACTCAAATTGGGTAACAGGAATCAGAGTTTTATGGCATTTACTGCCTCTTAGACCATGTGAAGCCTGTGAAATTAGAATGTGCAGTTAATGAACTTCTGACTCTCATACTGTAACACTCTGTATGTGCACTGACAATTGTCTCAGAAAAGAAAGTTAAAAATAAATCATCCAGTTGTCAAGGTGGGATTTGTGCTTTCACACTCTGAACAGCTGAGTTCACAGATTCGCCACCATATTTATCTTTTGTTTCTCACCTGGTGTGAAACGCCGCAGCTTCATGTTTCTGCCTCAAAACAGGCTGATGGGCCTGATGCTGCTCTGCGATAAACACCTGATTGTGTTACATATCTGATAAAGACTGCCTGTTCTTTTGGACCTAAACTGATGTTCCTAGGAGTTCTGTTAAAAAACAACAAAAAAAGGACCATATATTATTTGAAGAAAAAAAAAAAGGAGGTTTAAAGGTACTTCTTTTAAAACCTGCAGAAAATTATGAAGAATTTCACCACAAGGTGGCAGCTTTACAACGTCCCCCAAACTGCAGTAAGTTAAGTGCTCCTGGAAAAAGGTACAAATAATGAACTCAAAATGAGCTGCTGCATACACACCTTTATCTGACAGATATGACCTTAGCAAAAAAGAACAAGTGCAACACATTTACGGAGAAAAAATAACTTCAGGTATCATTTTCTAGTGCGTTTATAACTTCAGCAGATAACAGGACACCATTTTCTCCTTTTCACGTATCTCCAGAATTTTCCTCTAAATGCTCTGATCCTTTGCTCATACCAAGACTGCTAGGTTGTGGCAGGCTCTGAGCTCTGCATAGCTTTAGCTTCACACACTTCTTTAAGATCTTCACCTGAGTGATTAGGGTCTGATTCGGTTGTTAAGGAAGTTTCGGTGCTGGAACACCCACAGTGCAGCGCTTCCATACTAGCAAAATGTTAGCATGTGGCTGTAAGCTTGCATGCAACCATATGCCTGCGCTGCTGTGGGCATGTGCATGAAAGAGACCGGCTTGATTTGACATATGTGAGGCTGACCAGCTGAAAACACTGGAAATCAGCTGAATCTGGTCCCTGGCTAGTCATTCGGTGTACCCCTATCTAATATAAGTACCCATAGGAGTTACCAAGATGGCTGAGGAGGAAAATAACAAGACAAAAATGCATTTTAGTAAAATGTCCAAGTAAGACTTCATGCCCTTACAAGAGTTTACTTTTAACACTCTTTCCTCACCCTAAGTTTTCCTCATTTTTCATGAAATGTCTCAACATTTCTCATCAACAAGTGTCAACGTGCTGCCTCCAATCAGCCATTTGGCTGCATGTGATCATGTTGGTACATGTGGATGGAGAGAGGGGCAGGAACAGCATCTCTAAAGCTGCTGCACTGAGTGTTGCAGCCACTCTGTGGATGCCTCCAGCATATGAGCTGATTTATGCCGTGGAGCGGTGGGATTTCACTCGCTGGCTGTAATGTCGCCACCGCAGCAGATGGATGTGCCCTGCAGTGATGTGACATGTAGGAACTTGGTGGTTTCACTAGATCAGGAATGAATTAGATGTCACTTTAAGTCACTATCTTCATTCTCATTGCACTGGAGCAGAGAACAAAACCTTTGAGGGGAGAACCTTTGGTAGGTCCAGGTCAAATATTTGTGGTCTCCATAAATGTTCACTATGAATTAATTTGTTCCAGCCCACATGTAGCAACTGAACTTTGCATGTTCCCCAAACTTATTTCTGCATTTTTCAACATTTCCTATGCAGTTATGCACACAGAAACTCCCAAAATCAAAAATAAATTGAACTCAATAACTGGATAATCAAATGAAAAAAAAATATGGATTTAAATGGATAGAAAATAGTAAATGCATGTTTAATTTCTTATTTTTTAAAATCTTTTTTCACATATTTGCCAAACATATTTAATCATAATTTTTTGAATGAAACTGCCAAAATAAAACCAAATTTTATTTATAATAAAATAACTAAGCAAATGACTAAAATGTTTGTGCCATTAAATTTGTATTATTTTGATGCATTTCATAGCATGTCTGCTTATTTATTTATGTATTTGGGGAGTTTCAGTCCTTTATATGAAGGCTTGTGTGTAATAAATGCAGAATGAAAACTCTGATTTGCTCTGCAGTTGTGCTGCCCACACTGGTGAGCAGCTGAACTTTAAAGTAAAAAAAAAAAGTAAAAGAGCAAAGAAGCAAAAATATATACACAAACAAACAAAAACAGGTCACATGACTGTTTCTGAGCTGGAGGAGATTTCAGTGACAGCTTTTAGTGTTCCATGCATTCTGCAGCCGGCTGCAACTCCAACACCACCTCCTGCCTGCATTTCCACACTGCTGGAAAATCTGAACAGCTGTGGCTGAAGTGTCATCAGGAAAACAAAGACCCCTCACACTGTGAGAGGAAAATGTGAGTTGTGCATCCTTTTAAAAAAGTGCATGTAACCTCTGACCTGGTTTAGGAAATGTTACAGAATGACTTGAGGGTGAAATCTGTGTCCCACACAGTCAGCAATCAGGTTCAAACCAGCTCCGACTTGCCTGAATCTTTCCTTCGCTGCAGCAGACAAAGCTCTACTGTTACTGACTTAAAAAACAATGTCTGCTGTTATGATTTTAATACACCACGGCAACAGATGTCGATATCTCAGGGTTCTATTTAACAGGTTGGATTTGATTAACAGAATAGAAATTCATAAGTAGGCTCTACTTCCAGTGTGGGAGCAGGAATGATGGGCTCTGGGTGGAGGTGAAGTCAGTACTGAAAGGTTGTTTCCACATTCTTGACAGACCCCCCCCCCAATTGTGCAAGTCAAATTCTTGACCTTGATCGGCACAGTGTAAACACAAATACACTTATTATGATTACTGCCTTCAACTTTCCTCATCATTTTTGAAGTTTCCAAACTTATATTGAGTTATGCTTGTGTTACATACTAAAGGAAAGCTTCTCTCACACAGACTTTGGAACTGTGTAAAGCACATTTTATAGTTTCTCCATTTATAACTAAAACTTTCACCACCAGTTGGGATGTTTACAGGTGTGTTTTTATTTCATTATAAAATTATAAAGTATATAATGATTTCCCAGCATTCTGACCAAGAACACTCTTGTGCATTTTCACTTATTTATTCCTGTATTTGACTTTGAAATTCCACTAAAAACTTTAACACTGGCTATAACTTCCCCCCTTTTTGGGATTAGTAAATCTATAAACACATTAATATTGGCCATAACTTCTATTTTTATCATTCCCCTTCATTTTTCTTTTTCTAAACCAGTTTTTACATACTTGAATGCAATCTACTTTACAGTATTACTTCTTAAATGAGGTACTTGCCCATTACCTTGACCTACAGTAATTTTGGACATTAACTTTAACACTGGCCATTACTTTTTTCTGTATTGACTATAACAGCACATTCACCCCCACCCCCCACCCTTCCTTTGGTATGAATCCAAAACAGCTGAGTGTTGACAACTGCTTAGCACTGTTTGTTTTAATTTATATTTCAATTTTCCAAACACTGGCAATAAAAAGCATTTAACATGAATAATTGTGCACATTTAAGTCAATTTTATGACAGACACAAGTCAAAAATGGTGGTTTACGAAGCTCAAATAACCACATTAAATGTGTTTGCCAACAGTGTGATAAGTTTTCTTCTTTTCCTGAAATGAGCTCCCATCCACACCTTTAGACATAAAAGAATTGGATGATAGCGAGAAAGGTGTCAGAATATGCGTTTCCTTTCCAAAGTCAACACATCAACATTATGAGCTCTTTGTACTCATGGTATTGACTGTTTTTCTTCCCCACGGTGATTCCAACAAGGAAATGTCTGAATGTTATTACTCTCTGCAGGATGAGATGCACATGCAGAAACAAGGTTGGTTTTTCAAACATGCATCATGCCTGCAGTTTGAAATGCTTTAACGCATTCACAAACACTTGGCTTGGTTTTGATTGCATGCCAGGGTAACACCAGTTATTGATCCAGTGGAAACACAGTGGCTGCAGCTTACTGGCTGCTGCAGACCCGCCCTGTGTCTGGCAAACACTCAGGCCTGCAGAATTGGTTCCAGGCACTCCCTATATGCTCAAGCACTCTTACAAACAGCTGGTTTGGATTCACAGTGTGAACAGCCTGTTTGTTTTTATATATATAGCACTTTGGCCTCATCTATTAGTTTGTTTAAACATGCATTATTCTGTGCTGAGCTCGAAAAGTGAGAAAACAGAAGCTTTAGATTTTGCCACACTTCAGCTTGGTGGTCAGCTCCAGGTTTCTGTTGGGCAACTTAACCCTGGAGGAAGCCTTCAGTCCACTCTAGCAATAAAATCCAGCTCTCTTCACTGTGGTGTGTATTTTTTCAGTTTTTGTCTATCTTCCATCAACAGCTCTCAGTGACGCATTAAACCCCTCATATAGCAAACAGATGGTGAGTCAACTGTTGAATCCTTTCAATCCCTTGTTTAGTTTGTTCAGTAGCTGCTACAGGTTTGCTGAGTATTTCCTAACATTACAGATACTAATCTCTGCTGTGGGTTAAGTTTATTAAGTTTATAACAGTTTGGTGGGAGTTTGTGCATGCATATACCTGTGTTATGAACTCAAATGTAATAGTTAATGTAGCTTCTGCATGCATGTAACAAGTTTCACCTTTTTCAGAGTCAGAATAAACTTCTGTCTCAAGCACAGTGATATGGAAAAGGAAGGTTTCAACTTAAAACTATTTTAAGTTAGGACAGTTTTTACCCACTCTTGGCCTCATATAATCTTTGCATGGACTATGGGCACTTTATTAGGTACACTTTGCTAGTACCAGATTGGATCCCCTTTTTCCTGCAGAACTACTTTAATTCTTCATGGCACAGATTTAACAAGGTGCTGAAAATATTCCTCAGAGATTTAGGTTAATCCTGATAGGATAGCATCACACAGTTGGTGCAGATTTGTATCCATGGATCCATTCCACCACCAGAGGCATTCTACTGGACTGAGATGTGGTGACTGTGGAGACCGTTTGAGAACGGTGAACTCACTTTGTTCAAGAAACCAGTTTGAGATGATCTGAGTTTTGTGATGAGTTATCCTGCTGGAAGCAGTCTTCAGAAGTTGGATATACTGTGGTCACAAAGGGATGAACATGGTCAGCAGCAATAATCAGTTAGGCTGTGGAGTTTAAATCATGCTCAGCTAGTATTAAGAGGTTCAATGTATACTAAGAAAATATCCCCACACTATTAGACCACCATCAGTAGTATGAACAGTTGATAAAAGTTAGGATGGGTCCATACTTTCATGGTGTTTACACCAAATTCTGACCCTACCATCTGAATGTTGCAGCAGAAATCAAGACTCAGACCAGGCAGCATTTTCCCAATCTTCTGCTGTCCAGTTTTGATGAGCCTGTTCTTAGCTGACAGGAGTGGCACCCAGCATGGTCTTCTGCTGCTGCAGCCCATCACCGTCAAGGACATCAACATAAAACATCCACTCTCTGGATGTTCTCTCTTTTTTTTGACCACTCTGTAAACCTCAGGGATGGCTGTGTGGGAAAATCCCAGCAGATCAGTAGTTTCTGACACCAACAACCACGCCACATTTTGTCTCCATTCTGATGCCCAGCTTGAATTTCAGCAGGCCATCTTCAGCATGTCTACATGTCTCAATGCACTGTGTTGCTGCCATGTGATTGGCTGATAATATATTTGCTTAAACAAGCAGTTGAACAGGTGACTTAAGTGGCCAGTGAGTTTATACAGTGCCCTCTCAGTTGCTTTAAACCATACATGACACACATGCATACAAGCACAAAATGATCTCAAATATACTAAAAGTGCTGAAAACAACTTTTTATGGTCCTGAAGTTGTATGTGAGAGCCATGAAACATACAGCATGCTGCATATTATTAGCTTCTGTGTTCAAAACACATCCAGGAATGGAGTCACACAAGTTCAACAGAAAATGTGTCACAGGATGAAGAAAATTCATATTTACTTAAGTTCCACCGTCCTAAGAACAAAAAAGGACCACGATGTTGTGTTTGTGCTGGAGTTAACAGTCATGCTGAGTGCCTTTCAATGTACTGCACACGCCAACTGCATCCCAAAATGACAAATACTGACAGAAAAAAAAAATTGCACACAGATGAACATACAGCATCATTCAACCTCCATAAAACTGCAATCACAATCAAATAATCCATCCTCCAGAATCATGCAAACAATACTGTACATGAATAAATGTTTAGTTATTTGACTAACCCAATCTCAGAGGCTTAGTTGTGTATGTTAGCAAAAATTTGTCTCCAGGTATATAACCACGCGCACATGCACACACATACACACACGCAAACAAAAAAGGCAAGCAGTAGGACTGAAGGGCCAAAACTCACTTTTCATCAAAATAAAAGCAAAGAAAGCTGCCACTCCATCCCAGACTACAAACCTAAACATCCTGCATACAATATGAAATTTACACCATTAATCTCTCCGGTTTATCAAATCATAGCATTATCAGCACTTTCAATAAGGAAGTGCAAACCTGACATGGTTACATAAAAAGAAACTGATAAGTATTGATGTTGGAGATGCATTTCCAGATTTAACAGTCACAGTCATTGTTGTTCTGGGAGCAGGCCTGTTTCTGACTTATCACATTACTTCCTTTTGTAACATTTGGAGCTTGAGTATTATACAGCAGTACACATTTACAATATGCACAAAAACTCCAGTTTATTGGATACATTTATATTCCAGCAGACTATCAGGAATTGTGCATTCACCTGGAATCTA
This sequence comes from Pterophyllum scalare, assembly GCA_024447675.2. Lineage (NCBI taxonomy): Eukaryota > Metazoa > Chordata > Actinopteri > Cichliformes > Cichlidae > Pterophyllum > Pterophyllum scalare. The sequence goes on from JAMQGT020013666.1 coordinate 46,478, forward strand.
CCGATTCCCAAAATGTGGAGATTTTTGGAGGATGCAAACAAAATTGTTCCTTTGGAGGTTGATGGGCTACAACGTCAGTCCCATTTTTTTTATGCTCAATTAGCTGTTAGTATGTCCTGTTTGCACTGAACTCACGGATAAACTATCACTTGATTACTTTGTGATTAAGCTGAGTAAGTATTACAGTACACAAAGATATTTAGAAATCCTAATGATATCATTTTCATAACCATCAAACAGCTTCATTAGACTGATACAGAGATTCTGTATTGAGGTTAGGGATTGTAGTGTACTGCATAGAAACACCGACAGATCAGGAAGGACTGCTGGACTCGCTGCTGAGCTCAGCGAGCTGTGAAAGATGAGACAGATTAGTACAGTAAACAAAGAGCAACTAGTACTTGAGTATTTGGGGTAGTAAGTACTTGAAAGTATTTGGAGTTAGTCCCATTGTAATGGTGATCCAGACAGCATAGCTGTGCGTCCTGCTCACCACAAGAATGTTGTGGCTAAAGAGAGTAATACTGCACATCATTTCTATCCAGCTCACTGAAGTCTGTGTAGCAACCTTGTGTCATTGAGTCCTCCAGCAATAATTTATGGAAGAAGGCAAGGCCTGTCCATCACTACACAATCCCCCCCCTTTTTTTTGGTAAACTAGAAGTTTATTTATCTAGTCCCATTTTTAACCTAAAGTTGCAGTCTTTTTACTCCTAAGCTTCCAATTTGTTCCTAGTAAATCTCTCTTCTCTTCTTCTTTCTGGTCACTAGGCTTGCACACATCTCAGGAGGGAGTTTGTCCCGCTCTTCTTTACAAAAACTCTCTAAATCCTTCAGGTTCCTTGGCCGCTGATTGACAACTCAAAGTTCAGCTCCCTCCACAGGTCTTCTATAGACCTGAGGTCTGGAAACTGGCTAGGCCACTCCATAACCTACTGTGCTTCTTCTTTTGCCACTCCTTTGTTGCCTTGGTGGTATGTTTTGGGTCATTGTCATGATGGAAGACCCATCTATGGCTCATATTCATCTCCGTGCTTCCCTGTGAGGATGGTGTTTTTTTGGGTCATATGCAACATTTCTCTTCCTCCAAACACGGCAGGTAGGGTTGATGCCAAAGAGCTTGGTTTTAGTTTCACCAGACTACAGCGTAGTGTGTTACCAATGGCGTTTTTGGTGACTGATCCCAACTGCCTTCAGATCATTAATAAGCTCTTCCTGTGTCGTTTTTGACTGTTTGGGCTTGTTTTGGCTCCACCAAATAATTATCCTATTCCATGAGGCAAGCTCTCGCATGGAGCTACAGACTGATGGCAATTAATGGTCATTTTATATTTTTTCAGTTTCCGAATAATTGCACCAACAGTTGTTGCTCAACATAAATTTGTTGCTTCAATGCTTTGTTTAAACTCTGCAGTGCTCAGGTGTCACCATGTAGGTTTCACCCACATTAGCAGCATTAAAGTTCTCTGTCGCTGCGATGGATTTCTGTCATTTGGAAAAAACAACCCAACCCTTTAACACCGAGTGGATCATTGCTTACAAGTTTTTCCACACCCCCACTGCTCTCTACACCTGTGTGTGTGTGGGGTGTATTGTGCTCACTGGGTTGAACAGATCGCTATCACTACAGTTTGCTAGCGGGTGCTGCCATTAGCACTAGTAATCGTTTGGTAGCAACGCACTTGCTGATCAAGCACCTGATCAGCAAGTGTCAATGTGAAGAAAAGAGAACTTGTAGCTGCTCCATCCACCACTGTTTGCTTCATACTGCGAAAAAGCTGCAGTAAATCTACAGAAGTTAAAATATGCAGATGAACTGTTAATAAGAAAAGTATTTCTTATCCAATTACTCAATTAATCAATGGAATAATCGACAGCCCTAAATGGTTGTTACCTTCTCTGATTGATTTTGGGGATAGGTGTACTTTATACACATAAGCTGAGATCAGGATAATTTCTTTGGAAGTGAACAAACTTTAGTTATTTCCCCCAGTGAGTTTCCTGCTTCAAAGCATTTTACAGTTGACATAACTTCCACTGAATTAAAAAATATGAACGCCATGTGTGAACAGACGTAACTGAGTTATCATTCCACCTTGTCTCTCCAAAGATGTTTTTTCCTCTCCTGCAGCCTCAATTGCAAATACAGTACATCCAAATGAACAATTATGCAAATTAGGTGATGACGTCATATAGTAACCTCTATTTTCAGCAGCGGAAAATTTCCCATATTTTTAAATACATAACTTGACAGGTATGACACAGGTGTGGTGATGTAGTTTAGTCAAAACAACAATTGAACTGAGATAAGGAAGACCCATCCAGCTTCCTTTACAAAACTGGTTTTATGTCTGTGCTTATACAAATATATATGACTCAACAAACTTGAGCTCTTACATTTTAACCACAGATGTTCCCCAAAGTAAAAGGCTGCAAACTGTTGTTCTCCATTCTGCTGTGGGTTTAACATGTTTAAGACATGATTAATGACACTAGTAAATGTACAGACAGAAGAATTGAAAAAACTGAAACTGAAAAATGTCCTTTGCTGTTTAGCAGTCTGGTTGGCTGCTGTTGGAAAGTCTGTGACAGTAATTACAAAATGGCTGCTGATTAAAAAGTGATTTTGTTTTGTTTTTGATTGTGTGGCACCACTGACAGTATAAAAGATGGATATAACTTCCAGGTCTGAAAACAGAAGCCAGCATAGGAGCACCTCAAATTTCCATTCTTTTTAATGTCCAGCAGGGGGTGACTTTTGTGGTTGAGGAAAGTCCAAATTTTCAAGCGCCACCACAGGAATCAGCCAATCCAAATATATCTATTCAATTACCTAAGCGCTACCACTAGCCAATCAAAACACCTTAGGAAAAGACCCAGCAAGCGTGAGGTGGGTGCTCATTCAGTTCAGCAGTAAAATGTAGGAGAAGCTGATCACCGCAACAAGTAATCCCATTGTATATGAACACAGAACCTATAAAAGGTGGACATCACCACTGTAAAGTTACCCACTGGTTTGTACAGTCCTGTTTATGAAGGCTTGAGCATTTTCACTGTTGGTGTTTTGGAACCAGATGTGATGAGCAAAGAGTAGATCTGACTGTGACACCAATCTAATATGTCATTAGCCAATGAGCACATCCTCCTTTGCGAAATCTCGAATGACCAAACTTCACAGAATTGACATCATGCATTATTCAATAACACCAGAAAATGAGTGAGCGAGCCTATAAAAACATATAGAAAGACCAGAATGTCTTTTTGGAATCACAAAGGCACTTTAGCACTGGTTTCATTTTTGATCTTTTATCCAGGATCTTTTATCTTTTATCAATTTTCATTTTGGTTAATAGCAAAACTTGCAGAGAACAATCTAGAAGGTCATGCTGAAAACAGTCCCGAAGTGCACAAGAAGATTTTCCTTCATTTTTCATGGACCTCTTCTCAGAACTTTCGGACCATACCTCAAACGTGTGATAATATTTGAGTACAGCTCTAGAAATTATATAGTACCCAATCTCCGCTTGAACCAATTCTGCCTTTGTGGTAGAGTTTCCACTACAGTGCTGTACCGAAAGTGCTGTAACTTAGTATAAGGATCTAATTCCTTCATTATTATGCTCTTCAGTGCCATGTGCCAACACAGTGCAGAGCAGCTACCTAAACTCTGCTCCCAGTGAGGTAGATTATCTCATCGATAGTTTTACATCCTCATTGCGTACGACTTTGGATACT